>JAPVLO010001335.1:0-106243 GCA_027257055.1 Cephalopachus bancanus | reverse complement strand
AAATCCATCTCCCCCACCAGACGGCAGGGACTTTTGTTCTGTCTTTCAAGTGCTGTAACCGCAGCTCCTCGAACCATGCCTGGCACATGAGTCGTCACTCAGTAAATATTTATGAAATGAATAAACAGAACTCTGCAATAAGGAATGCTGAATAATAAACCTAACCATCAACAGATGAATGGATAAAGAAAATGGGCTATATCCATACAATGGATTATGACTGAGCCACAGAAAGGCATGAAGTACTGATACATGCTACAACATGGATAAACGCTGAAAGCATTATTCTGCGTGAAAAAGGCACACAGAGTCCGCATATTGCATGATTCCATTCATATGAAACGTCCAAAATTGGCAAATCTGTAGAAGCAGAAAATAGATTCGTGGTTGCCTAGGACTAGGGGGAGGGGAACACGTGGAGTCACTGCTTAGCGGGGACAGGTTTTCTTTTGGGGTGATGAAAAGGTTTTGGAACTAAGTAGAGGTGATGGCTACACGCATTGTGAATGTGCTAAATGCCACCTTAATGAAACGAAATTTAACCCCCAAATAGGGCAAAATTGAAAAAATAAACCTAAAAGGTACACAACTTGTCAAAGAGCTTTTCCTTCACCACCAAAAAGAGAGGATTCTGGTAGCTGGAGGATCCTTTGAGAAAGGCGATGGCTATGTAGGCATATGTGGAGTCGCTGGGGTGAGAGAAATTGCTGTGTGGGAAGGGGAGAGAGGGTTTCTACATGTAGGAGTTGGAGGGTTAGAGGCAGCAAAGTTGAGTGAAGGTGGAAGATGGAAGAGAAGTTGTGGAGACTATAGGGCTGAGAGAAGAAATTTCGTATGAACCACTTTAATGGGATTCTTGAGGAAAACGCAGCCCTTTGAAACGCAGGACCATTTCTGAAGACAATAAAACATGATAAGGAGCACACACTATGGAGAGAGATAGTGTGAAAACTCTTTATAAAGACAGGAGGGAGGCCGGGCTCAGTGACTCAGCCTGTAATCCCAGCACTTTGGGAGGCCGAGGTGAGTGGATTGCCTGAGACTGCGGGTTCAAGACCAGCGCGGGTAACTTGGTGAGACCTCATCTCTACAATAAATCAAAAATTAGCGGACGTGGTAGCGTGTGCCTGTAGTTCCGGCTACTTGGAAGACTGAGGTGGAAGAATCACCGGAGTCCAGCAGGTCGAGGCTGTGGTGACCGGGAGCGTGCCACTGCACTCCAGTCTGGGTAACAGAGTGAGACTCCAACTCAAAAAAATTTTTAAAACTGGAGGGAGACAAGGCCTTGTAGTGGATTGAAGGGTGACACCCAAAGAATGTGTCCATGTTCTAACCCTGGAACCTGTGGATGTGACCTCATTTGGCAAAGAGGTCTTTGCAACTGTAATTAAGTTTATGGATCTCAAGGTGCGGACATCACCCTAGATTATCTGTGTGGCTCCTAAATTCCAGTGACAAGTGTCCTTATAAGGGAAAGGCAGAGAGAGTTGAGGCAGACAGAAGAGGAGGATGCAGATACACAGAGGAGGAGTATCAACAACAGAGGCAAAGATTGAAGTGACGTAGCCGCAGGCCAAGGAACATCAAAGGTTGCTGGCAACCGCCGGAAGCTAGAAGGAGTACAGCCCTGTGGACTCCTTGATTTTGGACGTCTGGCGTCCAGAGATGTGAGAGAATCAATTGTTGTTTAAAAGCACCAAGTTTGTGATAATTTGTGGATAGTAGCCCCAGAGAACCAGGACTCCAGCAGTAAACCCAGCAAGTTGGGGTTGAAACTGCAGGTAGAGTTAAGAGTGTGGGTCCCTGGGGTACTGGGAATGGAGAAGATCTCTTCTTTGAGTCTATGAGGATAAGCTGGTGGTTGTCTGGCTTACACAGTCCCCCAGCCTGCACTCCTTCCCCTGCCCCCCTCCAGCCCTCATCCCCTCCAGCCTCGTCGTTGTGTGCTCACGTGACCAGCGGCAGAGGAGGAATCTGTGGGCTTAGGACGGGTTCGAAAGCATTTCACATATGAGTGACGCGGGAATTGGTGGACGCTCTAGACACAAATGAGAGTGAGAAGACGTTTAAAAGCAGCCAAGGAGAAAGCAATCTATATTTGCTTGGTGGAAATAAAATTTTACTGCTCTGTGAGCCAGGCTTATTAATTCAGAGTAGGGAAAGGAAATTGGCAAAGTCGTTCACCTTTTATTTGATAAAGTGACCGGCCACCTGAGGCAGGCACATTTGAAAGACACTGGGTGAAAATGCTCACTGTGTGAGGATGAGGAAGGAGACAAACAAGTGATTTGGAAAGAGCAATAACACAGAGCGTTCACATACACGTAGACTCCTGCTAACAAAATGCTGAAATTCAAAATTCTTCTTCTGGAAACTGTTTATTTATTTAATTTTTTGAGTTGGAGTCTCACTCCGTCACCCAGACTGGAGTACAGTGGCACGCTTATGGCCACCACAGCCTCAGACAGGCGTGGTAGCACGTGCCTGTAATTCCGGCTACTCGGAAGGCTGAGGTGGAAGGATCGCTGGAGCCCAGCAGGCGAGGCTGCGGTGGCCGGGAGCGGCCACTGCACTCCAGTCTGGGCGACTGAGTGAGACTCCAACTCAAAAAAAATAAAATAAAATAAAATAAAAAATAAAATTTTGACCTGGAATTTACTTTGCGAGTAAACTGGTTCCTCTCTCAGTTGCAAAGAGAGGGGGTTCCAATAAAGAAGAGAAAGGATCGTTGACATATTTATTTATTAGCATCAAAGCCTTGACTATACACATCAGCTAGATCCAGGTGGATTCTACCCTGTCGGATTTTATAGTGTTAAAGACTCCTTGAACATTGTCTTTGCTCCTGGTCACATGCAATTTCATATTTTATGTTGAAAAAACTTGATTTCTCAGTTAAGAATCACTTCCTTCTCTTTCAATTCATGGAGGACAGTTACTTAGAGGATAAGGACTCAACTGAATATTTTCTTTCTTTATGTCCTAAGGAATTATGGTTAAACTTGATTGAAAATTTCCAAAGATTACAGAAATGACTTGGCTACCGATTCCTTCCCCTCTTCCATCTTTTTATCATATGAAAACAAGATAAAGGAGGTTATATCTTTTGAGCTATTCCTTTCTCATCTTTTTCCAATTTGGCTTCCACGTAAGGTATACATTATTCAGCTTCCATTTGTTCATTTAATCATCTCCCTTAGTTCCCACACATCCAGTCTATAAATCAAGCATAAGTGACATGTAGATTTAAACATCAGGTGGGAGTCTGCCTTACAATGCAAAACAATTCTTTTGTTATGCTATTTTTTCATTTAAAGTAAAGCAAAATATGCAAGTATTGTATCAGTCAGGATTTAGCCAGGGAAACAGAGCCACTATGAGTATTTCAGGAATGAAACCTTTCACAGATGTGGTAGAGCTGGGGAAGGGAATGTCTGGAAGGAGGAGTCAGAGAATCAGAGAGTCATTAGCCGTTGCCGGAAGCACTGACGCAGTTGGACAGATCGGAGCTTGCAAGAAAATTCCAGAAGCCAAGCACATCTAGCCACCGAAGAAGACCGCGAAGGGGCTGTAGTCTCTGTGTAGCTCCTGCCTGTGTGGGGCGACAGCCAAGCCCCTGGGGGTGGGCCCGAGGCAGCTGCTGGCTAGCGGAGGCAATGGCAGGAAATGTGAGCTGGGAGCAGAGCAGCAGAGAGCCAGATCACCAAGGAGCTGCATGGCCCTTCAGGGTCCCCCTGTTTCTGTCCGTCACTTTATCTGACGGGAAACCCGTCAAGGGCCGTGACTGCTGCTCGCCTTCCGCCTTGCAATTGCTGCACAAGTTTCTCTTTTAGACAACTCTAACCCGGAATCGTACCAGGGAGGGGCCTCTAGGAAACGGAGTTCCCAGCTTAACTGCGTTGCTAGTAGCACAATTCGGCACTGCATCCACCACCACGATAGCCGAAATGACATCATGAACTAAGCAAAAGCCATTTAAAAATAACTCCTCCATTCAGAATTCAGAAAGCACATGTATGTTGTCCTTTTACGACAGCCAGGTAAACCTATTTTTGGCAGTGGTGAGAGAGTGGCATTCTTAGTCTGGGCTCTGACTCATAGGTAATGTGTAACCTTGGGTAAATTCCTTTTCTCTGTGCCTCTGGTTTCCTCGCCGTTAAAATGGGTAGAAAAAAATAGCTGGGCTTGGTGGCTCAGCCTGTAATCCCGCGCCTTGGGAGGCTGAGGTGAGCGGATTGCCTGAGCCCGCGGGTTTGAGACCCGCCTGGGCAAATTGGTGAGACCTTATCTCTACAATAAATCAAAAAATTAGCCGGGCGTGTTAGCGCTGGCCTGTAGTTCCAGCTCCTTGGAAGGCTGAGGCGGAGGGATCGCCGGAGCCCAGCAGGTCGAGGCTGCGGTGACCGGGAGCAGCCACTGCACTCCAGTCTGGGTGACAGAGTGAGACTCCAACTCAAAAAAAAATAAAAAATAAAATAAAATGGGTAGAATTGTACCCAGTTGGCTTTGGTATGGTCCAAGTGAGAAAATGGGAAGTGAAAGCACCGCGTCAACTGCTACGTGCCAGGATGGTTGTAGATTCCTTTATTTCAAGGAATATTCTTTGGTTTGGAAAATGTTTAGAGCTTATGTACAAAATACGTACTCAAAAGTAATCATGAAGTGAATGAAGTAATGAATGAACATGCCTTGGCATCATAGAAGAAACATTTAAGGTGTTGGTGGGGATATAATTTCATATATGGATGTTCCAGAAGAGTACCTTTTCTCCCAAAAGACAGACCACTCCGTGAACCTTCATCAGTGGCATGACAACCCAGAGGATTCCCTGCCCCTAGAGGGAATTTATTTTCTGCTTAACAAAGAGTAAGAAGGACATTGTCATAATGATCATCATCATTGTTATTTTCTTGAAGGCCCAGAATACACCAAGATGGAACATGGCTGATGAGAGAGGAATTAGTATTGGCCTCTCAGGAGTGTAATCTGGAAGTTTAGCTCATGACCTAGTAATTCTACTTCTGGGAGTTTATCCAAAGGAAGTGCTCTAATATATGCACATGTGTGACTGCTGGGCTTTAACATTCTAGGGGTGAGCAAACCTTATCTCAGAGAGGGCTGTGTCTTGTGTTGAGGAAGCACCTACAGGAACTTTGATGGTAAATTCTATTTGGGGAGAACTTGGACCTTGCATAAAGGAGTTCAGAATTTGTAGAGTTCCTTCTGTGTCAATTCCTTTTCCAGATAATGGGGCTATAGCAATAGACAAAACAGACCAAGTTCCTACCCTCGCGGGGGGCAATACTAGTGAGCAATATCACCAAATGTCAGATTAGGAACCATGAGGGGAAATAAAGCAGTCAAGAGTTAGAGGGTGAGGTGAGTGTTATTTTTAGGCCGAGTGGTCACGGAAGGCCTCTTGGAGAAGATGTCATTTGGTCAGAGACACGAATCAATGGAGACAGAAAACTCTACCAATATCTGAAAGCAAAACATTTCAGGAGGGGGAAGAACGAATGCACGGGCCCCACGATGAGAACGAACTTCTTTACTCAGGGACCGCAGGGAGGCCGATGTGGCTGGAGAGCAGAGAGCAAGGTGAGAGGGTGGTAGCAGCCGAGGTTGGAGAGAGACAGAGCCCGGGGACAGGCCACATCGGCTTTCAATTTGGGTCATGTCAGATGGGAAACCATTGGAAAGTTTTGAGCTGGAGCATGACCTTTGCTGGCTTAAATATTGAAAGGCTATCCATGGAGAATAAATTATAGTTGGGCAAGAGTGGAAGCAGAGAGACCAATTAGGATCTACGACGGTGATCCATCAGGGAGGCTGTTAGAAGGCGGGGACCAGGGCAGGGTAGTGGTGGAGAAGGCGAGAAGTGATCAGAGCAAGTGTGTACTGTGAAGGCAGGGCTGACGGAATTTGCTACTGGGTCAAGTGCGAGGTATGATAGAAAGACAAGGGTCAAGGCTGACTCCTAGATATTTCACTGAGTAAGTGGAAAATGGAGCCGCCATTTACCAAGAAAGGGAATACCGGGCTGGAGCAACTTTGGGAGTAATACGAAATGTAGTTTTGGACAGATGAAGAGTGAGATACAAAATAAGCATCTAAGTGAGGATGGTGAGGAGGCAGTTGGACATATGAGTCAAGAGGTCAGGGCAGAAAATACATATATGAGAGTCATGAGTGTTTAGAGCATACGTAAAACCATTAGACTAGGTAAGATCATCCAGGAGTGAGCAAAATAGAAAAGAGGTCTAAGGTCGGAGTCCTGGGATGTGCTGCTTAGAGGTCAGGAGTAAGCAAATAAGTCAGTCAAGGAGCGGCCAGGGAGGAAGGAAGAGAGCCGGGAGAATGTGGTGTTCTCAAAGGCTAATGAAGAAAATGTGTTTTTGTTGTTGTTGTTGTTTTTTTGAGTCGGAGTCTCACTCTGTCGCCCAGACTGGAGTGCAGTGGCCGCTCCCGGCCACCGCAGCCTCGACCTGCCGGGCTCCGGCGATCCTTCCGCCTCAGCCTTCCGAGTAGCTGGAACTACAGGCGCGCGCTATCACACCCGGCTCATTTTTTGATTTATTGTAGAGATGAGGTCTCCTGCCCGGCGGTCTCGAACCCCCGGGCTCAGGCAATCCACTCACCTCAGCCTCCCAAAGGCGCGGGATTACAGGCTGAGCCACCGAGCCCGGCTGAAGAAAATGTTTTAAGGAGAAAGTGCTTGCCCGGGATGTGGGAAAGATGGCATAGTAAGTAGGAGGCATTTGGAATTTTCAGGGCTATTTGAGTGAGGAGGTAAGGAGTTATGAGAAAAGAGGGAAGATACAAGGGGGTCAATGGAAACACAGACGGTCCCAGGAACATGGCAGGGTCCTTGAAGGAACATCATCAATGAGAAGCTCCCATGTGGAGGAGAACGGCCAGCAACTTTCTGGGAATGGTAATATCTAGTGAGAATTTGATGACTTCCTGCCCTGTGCTGTGATTGTCTTTCATTTCCCCCAAACCTCAGTGAAAGTCAGCTACATGTGACTGCCATGTATTAGTGGCACTTAGGACTGATGAAGGAAGAAGGGCAAAGTCCTGTTGAAAGGGCAGCTGCCCAAGAAGCTGAAATGTTTGGAGGGATCAGCAGGGAAACAGTGAGCCGTGAATGAGAAAGAGAATCCCGCAGAGACCTCTTGGAGATCTTGGGGATGCGCTGGACTTCCCTTAGTTGGCGGGATGGGCTCTTTAGCATTTTATTTTGCTATTAAAGGAAAAGGTGCTGGGCATGTTGGCTCACACCTGTAACCCCAGCACTTTGGGAGGCTGAGGCGAGAGGATTGCGTGAGCCCAGGAGTTTGAAATCAGCTTGGGCAATTTAGCAAGACTTTGTCTCTACAATAAACCAAAAAAATGAGCTGGGTGTGGTGGCGTGCGCCTGTAGCTCCAGCTGCTTGGAAGGCTGAGGCAGAAGGATCACTTGAGCCTAGCAGGTTGAGGCTGCAGTGGCCATTATTGTACCACTGCACTTCAGTCTAGGCAACAGAATGAGACTCCGACTCAAAATTAAAACAAAAATAAAGGAAAATATAAACTGTGCTGGTTGGAGGCTGGGGGTCACCTGGGCAGCAAAAATAAACTGAAAAATGTGCAAGTTATATATATGGACATGTTCTTAGCAGCATTTTTTTTTTTATACTAACACAAATTGAAAGGCAGTCTGGAGGTCTGGTAGTGAGGGACTGATTTAGTAACTTGTGATGCTTCTCTTTAATGCAGCCATTAGAAATTATGACAAGGACACAGTCTGTTGAATGAGAGAAGCAGGTTTCAAAATAGTACACATGGGTGTTACTATGTGCATGTAGAGTTACTATGTGCTTATCTATATGTGTTAAAAGAGGTGATTAAACTACACACGCGCGCGCACACACACACACACACACACACACACATAGGCATCACATACATATATATATATTTTGAGTTGGAGTCTCACTCCATCGCCCAGGCTGGAGCGCGGTGGCACACTCCCGGCCACCGCAGCCTCGACCTGCTGGGCTCCGGCGATCCTTCCGCCTAAGCTTTCCAAGTAGCTGGAACTACAGGTGTGCACCACTACGCCCAGCTAATTTTTTGATTTATTGTAGAGACAAGGTCTCACCATGTTGCTCAGGCTGTTCTCGAACCTGTGGACTTAGGCAATCCTCTTGCCCTGGTCTCCCAGTGCAGGGATTACAGGCATGAGCCACCATGCCTGGCATTAAAACTATATTAGCCAATATATTTGAAATGATGGTCCCTGAGTGGTGGAATTATGGGAAAATTTTATTGTTTTCTTCCTTGTACCTTCTATATTTTCTACGTTTTGAAAATTTATTTTATTTATTTATTTATTTTAGAGACAGGGTCTGGCTAAGTTGCCCAGGCTGGTCTCAAACTCCTGGTCTCAAGCAATCCTCCTGCGTCAGCCTCCCAAAGTGCTGGGATTACATGCGTGAGTCACCATGCTAGGTCTTACTTTTTTTTTAACAGTAAGTTTTATCACTTTTATGATTAGAGAAAATAATACATGTTTCAAAAAGAATTCATTGATGTATTTTTTTCACTCTGTCATCCAGGCTGGAGTGCAGTGGCATGATCATAGCTACCACAGTTTTGACCTGCTGAGCTCAGGCAATCCTTCCGCCTCAGCTTTCCAAGTAGTTGGAACTACAGGCATGTGCCACCATGCCTGGCTATTGATTGACTGATTGATTGTAGAGATGAGGTCTCACCAAGATGCCTAGGTTGGTGTCGAATCCCTGGGCTGAGGCAATCCCCTCGCCTCGGCCTCTCAAAGTGCTGGGATTACAAGTGTGAGCCACTGCGCCCCACTGACTTGGATTTCATACATTTGCTTTATTAGGAAAGCATTTTGAAGATAGAAGATAAGCCATTTTTATGTTAGCAGGTAGCTTAACTATGTTGGAATTTTAGGATAACATAGCCTTCTGAGTCCTTGAATCCACTTATAAGTCAAATGCCCTGCCCGATGTCTCTAAGTACTTTAGAAGATTAACCGCCTTTGCTGGGGTTTCAAACTATAATCACCTCTTCAACTGTTCAGTATTTATATTTCTGATAATGTTCTGATACCTTAACCTGAAGTAATTTTTGTGTATGGTGTGAGATGGTGACCAAGTTTAATTTTCTTCCTACTCTGATAATGTGTGATGAAGTTAATATAAATAATTTCTATTTCTTTGTTTTCCCAACATTTCTTTACCAGAGCAGAACATAAGTTGAAAGATAGATCCCAGATACCTAACTACTTATAAACCTGTAATCCTCCAATCCTCTATTTCTGACAATTCAGCGAAATACTATTCATTTTTCCATACTCAGTGACTTGGATTCTCTTAGAGGATTTAGTGCCCTGCTTCTATAAAACATTTTCACAAAGCTAGGTCTTAAAAATGAAAGTTCTTAAATTTCAAAAGATAGATGACCTGAACAGAGAAGCTGTCTTAATTCGTCTTACGTTGCTGTAACAGAATATCAAAAAATGGATAACATCATGAACAGAAAGTTATTGGCTCACAGTTCTGGAGGCTGAGAAATCCAGTATCAAGGTGCCAGAATTTGATGAGGACTTTCTTGCTGCATCTAACATGGCAGAAGGCATCACATGGTGGAAGGACACAAGGAAGGTGAGAGACAGAGAGAGAGGTAGGGAGGGAGAGAGAGAGAGGGACAGAGAGAGAGAGAGAGAAAGTTATTAGTCCTCAAAATTTAAACACTTCTTAAAGGTCTCACTTCTCTTTTTTTTTGAGTTGGAGTCTCACTCTGTCGCCCAGACTGGAGTGCAGTGGCACGCTCCCGGCCACCGCAGCCTCGACCTGCTGGGCTCAGGCCATCCTTCTGCCTCAGCATTCCAAGTAGCTGGAATTTCAGACACACGCCACCACTCCTGGCTAAGGTCTCACTTCTTAATATTGTTACAATGACAATTAAGTTTCAATGTGAAGCCGGGCTCGGTGGCTCAGCCTGTAATTCCGCGCCTTTGGGAGGCTGAGGTGAGTGGATTGCCTGAGCCTGTGGGTTCGAGATCTGCCTGGGCAACTTGGCGAGACCTCATCTCTACAATAAATCAAAATGAGCCGGGCGTGGTAGCGCGCGCTTGTAGTTCCAGCTACTCGGAAGGCTGAGGCGGAAGGATCGCCGGAGCCCAGCCGGGTCGAGGCTGCGGTGGCCGGGAGTGGCCACTGCACTCCAGTCTGGGTGACAGAGTGAGACTCCAACTCAAAAAAAAAAAAAAAAATTTCAACGTGAGTTTTGGAGGGGACAAACATTCAAACTGTAGCGGAAGCTATTCTCATCTTGTCTAACAGTTTTGTTTCAGTCAATAGAAGAAGAGTCACTTCAGGTTCCCTGGGCTGATTGGTAGCTTTGTCCACTCAGAGTCATAAACTGGGAGTCTTTGGACAAATCAGTTATTTTTTTTTCTAGTTCCACATCAGCAAAACAGAGATAATGATAATCTCTTTATCCACCTCAGTGGTACAGACTGTGCTCACAAATATCCATGTGCTTCCTTATGTTTTCCAGACTCCTTTGTTGTTAAGTTGCAACTACGTAAGCGAGTTATCATCAAAATATGAACAGAAAAGGGAACGCTCATACACTGTTAGTGGAAAGCAGTTTGGAGATTTCCCAAAAAACTGAAAATAGATTTACTCTTCAGCCCAGCAACCCCACTACTGGGTATATACCCAAAAGGGCACAAATCATTCTACCCAAAAAGACTTGTATGTTATCACAGCACTATCCATAATACCCAAAACACGGAACAACCTATGTATCCATCATGGTGGACTGGATAAAGAAAATGCGGTATATATACACCCTGGAATACTACGCAGTCATAAAGTAGGATGAAATCATGTCCTTTGCAACAACGTGGATGCAGCTGAGGCCATTATTTTAAGTGAATTAACACAGAAACAGAACACCAAGTATCGCATTTTCTCATTTATGAGTGGGAGCTGAGCATTGGGTACACAAAGGCATCAGGATGGGAACAAGAGACACAGTTCTGGAGGTTGAGAAGTCCAATATCAAGGTGCCAGAATTTGATGAAGGCATTCTAAAGGAAGGAGAGAGGGAGGAGGTGGGCAAGGGTTGAAAGACTACCCACTGGGTACCACTCTCACCATTTGAGTGACAGGCTTTTATTTATTTATTTTTTTGAGTAGGAATCTTACTCTCTCGCCCAGACCGGAGTGCAGTGGCACGCTCATGGCCACCGCAGCCTCACCCTCAGCCTTCCAAGTAGCTGGAACTACAGGCACTCGCCACCACACCCAGCTTATTGTTTGATTTATTGAAGAGATGAAGTCTCGCCAAGTTGCCCAGGCTGATCTTGAACCCGTGGACTCAGGCAATCCCCTCACCTAGGCCTCCCAAAGTGCTGGGATTATAGGCATGAGCCACTGCGCCCTGGCCAGAGTGACAGGCTTAGTAGAAGCCCAAACCTCACCATCATGCTGTATACCCATGTAACAAACCTGCACATGTACTCCTTGAATCTAAAAGACAATTTAAGAAAATGTGAACAGAAGTGATGTGTTATTTCTGGCCTGAGGAAGGTAAGAGCAGATGTGAGTTCTCTATACCCTCTCTCATATTCGTGAGGCAGGAAGCACACTTCAAGATGGCTAAGTTGCAAAATGGAAGTAACCCAGATCTCTTAGTCACTATTGAAGGAGATCATCTGATCCATGTAAAGTGAGTGAGAACTACACCTTTGTTGTGTTAAGCCACTGAGATTTCAGAGTTGAATTGCTACTGCTGCCTAGTCTTGTCTGAACAAGACACCCTTATTGTGTTATTTAAATCAAAGGAACATTTATTGACCTACCACATGTCAGACCAAGAGCTGGTGCTGAAAATACAGACCAAGCTGGGCTCGGTGGCTCAGCCTGTAATCCCGCGCCTTGGGAGGCTGAGGTGAGTGGATTGCCTGAGCCCACGGGTTCGAGACCCACCTGGGCAGGCGAGACCTCATCTCTACAATAAATCAAAAAAATTAGCTGGGCGTGGTAGCGCATGCCTGTAGTTCCAGCTACTTGGAAGGCTGAGGTGGAAGGATCGCCTGAGCCCAGCAGGTCGAGGCTGCGGTGGCCGGGAGCGGCCACTGCACTCCAGTCTGGGCGACAGAGTGAGACTCCAACTCAAAAAAAAGAAAAAAAAGAAAAGAAAATACAGACCAGATGAATGACAGCCCTTATTCTATTATTTTTATTAATTAATTAATTTATTTTTGAATAGGTGTCTCACTTTGTCACCCAGGTTGGAGTGCAGTGGCAGGATCCAGCTCACTGCAGCCTCAATCTCCTGGGCTCAGGAGAGCCTTCTGCCTCAGCCTCCTGAACTGCTGAGATTTTTTTGTAGATATGAGGTCTTGCTATGTTGCCTAGGCTGGTATCAAACTCCTGAGCTCAAGCAATCCTCCTGCCTCAGCCTCCCAAAGTGCTGGAATTACAGGTGTGAGTCACCATGCCCAGCTAATTTATTTTAAGTTATTTATTTAAATTGACAAGTGATAGCCCATATTTAAAAGTAGCTCATTGTCCAGGTGAGGAGACAAGTGCATGTGAAAATATATGCTTTGAAAAGCAAAAGAGCTTTGAAAAGCAAAAGACTCTTGGCCAGGCATGGTGGCTCAAGCCTGTAATCCTAGCACTTTGGGAGATTGAGGCAAGAGGATTGCCTGAACCCAGGGGTTCGAGATCAGCCTGGGCAACTTGGTGAGACCTAATCTATGCAATAAGTCAAAAAAATTAGCCGGGCATGGTAGCGCATGTCTGTAGTTCTGGCTACTTGGAAGGCTGAGGCAGAAGGATCACCAGAGTCCAGCGGGTCAAGGCCGCGGTGGCTGGGACCGTGCCACTGCACTCCAGCCTGTGCGACACGGTGAGACTCCAACTCAAAGAAAAAAAGAAATATACAGTAAATTGTTGTTAACTATAATTTCTCTACTGTGTTATTATATTATTAGCACTTATTTCTTCTATTGAACTGTATTTTTACCTGTTAACCAACTTTCTCCTTCACCCCTCTCCCTTCTCAGTCTCTGGTAACCACCATTCTACTCTCTACCTCCATGAGATCCAATTTTATTTTTTTATTTTTTTTTATTTTTTGAGTCGGAGTCTCACTCTGTCGCCCAGACTGGAGTGCAGTGGCCGCTCCCGGCCACCGCAGCCTCGACCTGCTGGGGTCCGGTGATCCTTCCGCCTCAGCCTTCCGAGTAGCCGGAATTACAAGCATGCGCTACCACACCCGACTGATTTTTTGATTTATTGTAGAGATGAGGTCTCGCTGCCCAGGCGGGTCTCGAACCCGCGGGCTCAGGCAATCCACTCACCTCAGCCTCCCAAAGGCGCGGGATTACAGGCTGAGCCACCGAGCCTGGCTTGAGATCCAATTTTTTAGCTCCTACATATAAGTGAGAACATGCGATATTTGCCTTTCATAATGACCTCTAGTTCCATCCATGCTGTTGCAAATGATGGAATTTCATTCTTTTTTTATGACTGAATAATATTCCATCGTGTATATTTACTGTATTTTCTTTATCCATTCATCTAATGATGGACACTTAGGATGATTCCATACATATATCTTGGCTATTATAAATATTGCTGCAATAAACATGGGAGTACAGCTATGTCTTTGATATATTGATTTCCTTTGTTTTGGTTATATACTCAGCAGTGGGATTGCTGGATCATGTGGTAGTTCTATTTTTAGTTTTTTGAGGGACCGCCATACAGTTTTCCACAGAGGCTGTACCAATTTGCATTTCCACCAACAGATGCTTAAGGAACCGTATGTCTTCTTTTGTAGATGTCTATTCAGATCTTTTGCCCATTTTTAAATTGGATTACTTGCTTTTTTTCTTATTGAATTGTTTGTGCTCCTTACATATTCTGGTTATTAATCCTTTTTTTTTTTTAGCTTTGTAAATGGGATTGCTTTATTTTATTTTATTTTATTTTGTGAGTGGGAATCTCACTCTGTCACCAAGGTTGGAGTGCAGTGGCACCCTCACGGTCACTGCAGCTTTGACCCGCTGGGCTCAGACGATCCTTCCACTTCAGCCTTCCAGGTAGCTGGAACTACAGGTGCATGCCATCACACCTGGCTAATTTTTTGACTTATTGTAGAGATGAGGTCTCACCAAGTTGCCCAGGTGGGTCTCAAACCCATGGCCTCAGGCAATTCTTTCATCTCTGCCTCCCAAAGTACTGGGATTAGAGGTGTGAGCCACCGCGTCCAGCCGGGATTGCTTTTGGAATTTCTTTTTCCACTAGTTTGTTGTTGGTGTATAGAAATGCTACTGATTTTTGTGTACTGCTTTTGTATAGTGCAACTTCATTGAATTCCTTGATCAATTTTTTTTCATTGATCAGTTTTTTGGTTTGTTTTTTGAGTTGGAGTCTCACTTTGTCGCCCAGACTGGAATGCAATGGCATGCTCCCGGTCACCGCAGCCTCGACCTGCTGGGCTCCAGCGATCCTTCCGCCTCAGCCTTCCAAGTAGCCAGAACTACAGGTGCGCGCTACCACACCCACCTAATTTTTTATTTATTGTAGAGACGAGGTCTCACCAAGCTGCCTGGGCGGGTCTCGAACCCGTAGGCTCAGACAATCCACTCGCCTCGGCATCCCAAAGTGCTGGGATTATAGACTGAGTCACTGAGCCCGGCCCATTGATCAGTTCTAAGAATTTTTAGACAATTATGCTGCCTACAAACAGGGACAATCTGACTTCCTCCAGTCCAATTTGGATACCCTTTATTTTTTCCTCTTGCCTAAAGGTTCTAGCTAGGACTTTCAGCACTATATTGAATAAAATAGTGGTGAAAGTGGGCATCCTTGTCTTGTTACACAGCGTACAGGAAAAGCTTTCAACATTTCCTCACTCAATATAATGTTGGCTGTGGGTTTGTCATATATAGCCTTTATTGTGTTGAGGTACTTTCCTTATATACCTAACTTGTTGAGAGGTTTCATCATGAAGGATGTTTAATTTTAACAAATGCTTTTTCTGCGTCTATTTAGATGATCACGGTTTTTATCATTCTTTCTGCTGATGTGATGAATCACAATTATTGATTTGTGTATGTTGAACCATACTGGTATATCTGGCATAAATCCCAGTTAATTATGGTGAATGAGCTTTTTAATATGCTACTGGATTCAGTTTTCCAGCCTTTTGTTGAAGATTTCTGCATCTATGTTAATCAAGGATATTGGCCTATAGTTTTCTTTTTGTTGTTGTTTCCTTGTCTGGTATTGGTATCAGAGTAATGCTGGTCTTGTAGAAAGAGTTTGAAATAATTTTCTCCTCCTCAATTTTCTAGAAGAGTTTGAGATGAATTGGCATTAGTTCTTCCTTAAGTGTTTGGTAGAATTCTGTAGTGAAGCCATTGGGTCCTGGGCTTTCCTTTGATGGGAGAGTTTTTATTACAAATCCAATCTCATTACTTGTAACTGGTCTGATCAGGATTTCTATTTCTTCTTGGTTCAATCATGGTAGGTTGCATGTGTCCAAGAAACTATCCATTTCTGCTTAGTTTTCTAATTTGTTGGCATACAGTTGTTGATAGTAGTCTCAATGATCCTTTTCATTTTTGTGCTATCAGTTGTAATGTGTCCTTTTTTTCTGATTGTATTTATTTGGGTCTCTTCTCTTTTTTTCTTGGTTAGTCTAGCTAACAGCTTGTCAATTTTGTTTATCCTTTCAAAAAACCATCTTTTCATTTTGCTGATCTTTTGTATATTTTTAAGCCTCAATTTCATTTATTGCTGTTCGGTTCTTTATTATTTCCTTCCTTCTACTAATTTTGGGTTTGTTTTGTTTTGCTCTTCTAGTTCCATGATATGCATGGTTAGGTTTTTTATTTGAAATCTATCTTTTTGATTGAGACATTTATTGCTATAGACTGTCCTCTTACTGCTATTGTTGTATCCCACTGGTTTTGGTGTGTTACTGTTCTATCTTCATTTGTTTCAGGAAATTTTAAAATTTTTTTCTTAATTTCTTCATTGACCCCATTGTTTGTTCAGGAGCATATGGCTTAATTTCCATGTCTTTGTACAATTTCTTTTTTTTTTTTTGAGTTGGAGTCTCACTCTGTCGCCCAGACTGGAGTGCAGTGGCCGCTCCTGGCCACCGCAGCCTCGACCTCCTGGGCTCCGGCGATCCTTCCACCTCAGCCTTCCAAGTAGCTGGAATTACAGGCATGCACTACCACACCCGGCTGATTTTTTTTTTTTTTAATTGTAGAGATGAGTTCTCGCTGCCCAGGCGGGTCTTGAACCCGCAGACTCAGGCAATCCACTCACCTCAGCCTCCCAAAGGCGCGGGATTACAGGCTGAGCCACTGAGCCCGGCTGTACAATTTCAAGAGTTCCTGTTGTTATTGATTTTTAGTTGTATTCCATTACTGTCAGAGATACTTGATATGATTTCAGCTCTCTTAAATTTGTTGAGACCTGTTTTGTGGCCTAAAATGTGATCTATTCTGGAGAATGTTTCATTTGCTGATGACGAAAATGTGTACTCTGCAGCTGTTGAATGAAATATTCTGTAAATATCTGTTAGGTCCATTTGGTTTAAAGTACAGTTTAAACCCGATGTTTCTGTGTTGATTTTCTGTCTATATGATAGTCCAATGCTGAGAGTAGGGTACTGAAGTCTCCAATTATTATTGTATTGGAGTCTATCTGTTCCTCTTTTTTTTTTAATTAGAAAATATAGGCCGGGCTCGGTGGCTCAGCCTGTAATCCCGTGCTTTGGGAGGCCAAGGTGAGTAGATTGCCTGAGCCCGCGGGTTCGAGACCCGCCTGGGCAACTTGGCGAGACCTCATCTCTACAATAAATAAAAAAATTAGCCGGGTGTGGTAGCGCGTACCTGTAGTTCCGGCTACTTGGAAGGCTGAGGCGGAAGGATCCCCGGAGCTCAGCAGGTCGAGGCTGCGGTGGCTGGGAGTGGCCACTGCACTCCAGTCTGGGCGACAGAGTGAGAATCCAACTCAAAAAAAAAAAAGAAAGAAAATATAGTTTATTTAAAAGTAAATTAGAGAGACAGAGAGAGAAGAGTCACCTCCCCAAAGTAGGGGAGGAGGCCAAAGCCAGGCAGCATGGCAACAATCATAGCTCAAAAAGCACATGGCCACACCAGAGTCTAGCAAGGCAATGGCTTTTTTTTTTTTTTAAGATGTGGTCTTGCTATGTTGCCCAGGCTGGTCTCAAGCTCCCAGACTCAAGTGATTCTCCTACTTTGGTCTCCTAAAGTGCTGGGATTACAAGTGTGAGGCACTGTGCCTGACCTATCTGGCCCTTTAGATCTCATATTTGCTGTACATATCTGCGTGCTCTGGTGTTGGATGCATATATATTTACAATTGTTATGTCTTCTTGCTGAATTGATTCCTTCATCATTATATAATAACCTTTTTGTCTCTTTTTTTTTTACAGTTTTTGATTTAAAGTCTGTTTTAGCTGATATAAATATAGCTACTCCTGCTTGCTTTTGGTTTTCATTTGTGCAGAATATATTTTTCCATCCTTCATTTCCACTCTATATATGACTTTATGGGCAAAGTGAGTTTCTTATAAACATCATATATTGGTGTCATGGTTTTTATTTATTTATTTATTTTTTGAGTTGGAGTCTCACTCTGTCGCCCAGACTGGAATGCAGTGGCCGCTCCCGGCCACCGCAGCCTCGACCTGCTGGGCTCCTGCGATCCTTCTGCCTCAGCCTTCTGAGTAGCCGGAATTACAGGCGCGTGCTACCACGCTCGGCTAATTTTTTTATTTTTTGTAGAGATGAGGTCTCGCTGCCCAGGCGGGTCTCGAACCCGCGGGCTCAGGCAATCCACTCACCTCAGCCTCCCAAAGGGGCGGGATTACAGGCTGAACCACCGAGCCCGGCAGGTCATGGTTTTTAAAAACTCTATTCCACCAATCTGAATTTTTAAGTGGGAAATTTAATCTGTTTACATTCAATATAATAATTGAAAGGTGAGAACTTACTCCTGTCTTTTTATTAATTGTTTCCTGGTTGTTTTGTATATTTTTTGCTTTTTTCTTTCTTTCTTATTGTTTGATGGTTTTCTATAGTGATAAGGTCTTGTTCTTTTTTTTTCTCTATAGTGATAAGGTCTTGTTCTTTTTTTTCTTTGTGTATCTGCTGTACCAGTGAGTTTTATACTTTTGCATGCTTTCATAATAGTGATTATCATCTTTTCGCTTTCAACTGTAGGCCTTCCTTGAGCATTTCTTGTAAGAACAATGTAGAGATAAATTCCCTCAGTTTTGCTCCTCTGAGAAAGACTATTTCTTCCTAGTTTCTAAAGTTTAACTTTGATGGGTATATTGTTCTTGGCTGATGATTTATTTCTTTCAGAACTTTGAATATATCATTCCATTCTTCTGGCACGTAAGGATTCTGCAGAGAAATCTACTGTTAGTTTGATGAGGATTCCTTTATATGTGACTTAATACTTTTCCTATCTTTAGAATTCTCTCTTTGTCATTGACTTTTGACAATCTGACTATAATGTGCCTCATCAAGGATCTTTCTGGGTTGAATTGATTTGGTGAACTTTGAGATGGATTTGGATGTCTATGTCTCTCCTCAGACTTGGGAAGTTTTCAGCTATTATTATTATTATAATTTTGAGTTGGAGTCTCACTCTGTTGCCCAGGCTGGAGTGCAGTGGCACACTCATGGCTACCTCAGCCTTGATCTGCTGGGCTCTGGTGATCCTTCCACCTCAACCCTCCAAGTAGTCAGAACTACAGGCACACGCTACCATGCCCAGCCAATTTTTTGATTTATTATAAAGACGAGATCTCACCATTGTTGCTCAGTCTGGACTCAAACCCACAGGATCAGGCAATCCTCCCACCTCAGCCTCCCAAAGTGCTGGGATCACAGACTTGAGCCACCACACCCAGCCTCATTATTTCATTATTTCATTAAGCAAGTTTTCTATGCCTTTTCCCTTCTCTTCTTCTTCTGGACTTTACAGAATACAAAAATGTGTTTGCTTAATGATGTTTCATAAGTCTAGTGGGCTTTCTTCACTCTTTTTCATTCTTATTTCTTTTTTTTTCTCTGACTGGACAATTTCAAATGACCCATCTTCCAGTTCAGAGATTCTTTCTTCTACTTGATCAAGTCTGCTGTTGAAGCTCTCTATTGTATTTTTTTATTTGATTCATTGAATTATTAAGCTGCAAGATTTCTATTTTGTTTTTTAAAAAATGATTCATATCTCTGTTGAATTTCTCATTGATATTGTGAATTGTTTTTCTGATTTCATTGATTTGTTTATCTGTATTTTCTTGTAACTTGTTGAGTTTCCTTAAGATCATTATTTTGTAGAGAAATCAATTGAAAATGATCCAACATCCATTCCTGATAAAAACTCGCCCAACAAATTAGGAACAGAAGGAAACTTTCTCAACTTGAAAAGGAGCATTAATTTAAAAACTTTCAGCAAACACCATACTTGCAAAAGAGTGAATGCTTTCCCTTTAAAATCGGGAAGAAGACAAGGATGACTTCTTTAGCCACATCTATTAAACTTTGTACTAGAAATTTTAGCCAATGCAATGAAGTTAAAAAAAAGTCACCAGATAGAAAAGGAGAAAAGCAACTCTACCTTTATTCTCAGATGGCATGATCACCTACATAGAAAATTTGATGAAATCTACAAAAAAACTAGTAAATTATAAGTGCGTTTAGTAAGGTTTCAGAACAAGAGAACAACATATAATAGTCAACTGCATTTATAGTAGCAGCAAACATCCAAAATTTAAATAAAAACAATACCATTTATAAAAGCATAAAACATGAAATTCATAGGGATAAGTCTGAAACTTGGAAGCAACAAATATTCTTCAGTAGATGAGTGGATAAACAAACTGGAAGTACATCCAGTTAATGGAATATTATTCTATATAAGAAATAAGCCATCAAGCCACAAAAAGATGAGGAATCTTAAATGCATATTCCTAAGTGAAAGAAGTCAATCTGAAAACTTTACATACTGTATGCTTGCAACTGTATGACATTCTGGAAAGGGAACGCTCTAGAGACAGTGAGAAGATCTGTGGTTGCCAAGGGTTTTAGGGTGGACTAGGGGTGGAAAGAGCAGGTGTAGCACAGGGGATTTTTAGGGCAGTGAAACAATTTTGTATGATACTGTAATGGTTGATACATGACATTATGCATTTACCAAAACTCATAGAAGTGTACAACACAAACTTAAGCCCTAATGTAAGCTATGGACTTTAGATAATTATAATGTGTCCATGTAACCAACATGCATGTGTACTCTCTGAATCTAAAATAAAAAAGAAATTAAATAAGAAAAAAACAAACAAAAAAACAAAACAACAACAAAAAGATCATTATTTTGAATTCCCCTTTTGGCAATTAATTGATTATCTTTTCATTGGGGTCTGTTACTAGAGAATTATTATGTTCCTTGGTGGTGTCATAATTCCTTGCTTTTTCACGTTTTTTGTGCCCCTGAGTCGCTATCTGTGCATCTGTTGGAACAGTTGCCACTTGCAAACTTCCTAAAGTGGCTTTCATAGAGAAAGATTTTCACCTGCGGTTGGGTTTTAGTGTGACAGTTGGGAAGGGTGTGATGACTTTGTTTCCAGATAGGTGCAGTGGTATAGTCTCTGTGCAACTTCTTTGGCTGCATTCAATGTCAGCAATAACCAGGCACCTCTGTGGCCTAGGCTCTAGATGTTTGTGACATCTAGATGCAGCAGCAGTGGTGTACATTGTTAAATCCTCTGTGCCAAGGGCTTTTGGAGTCTTCCTATTTTCGATGTCCCCACAATGGGGAGACTTAGACAAGGGGATCCCTCCGATATGGCCTACAAATAGCAGCAGTGGTTCCAGGTGCAGGTGTTTGGAGCAGCTGTGGGGCCGGGAGCTTAGGCTTAGGATCTCAATAACCTATTGTGGTACCTGGGTCTTGGAGTGCAGGTTCATTCTCTGTGCCATGGTTGGATGTAGATAGCCCACAAAGCCAGGATCTGTACCTCTGAGACACCCCTTAGCAGCTCAGGCCCAGGAAGCCAGGTTTTAGCTGTGATTCTACTCCTTGGGGGACCTAGCACAGCAGTGACCCAACTTGGGGGATGAAAGGTTGTCTGGAGGTTTGGGTCCAGGGAGCAGGGTATGGCTGCAATTCAGGAACCTCAATTAATAGGACTCAATGGCAACTCGGGTCCCAGGGGATGAGGTACCATGTAGCAGTGACTCTAGGTCCTAGGATCGCAGGACTTGGCAGCACAGATCCCAGAATGGTGGGGCAAAGGTGTTGTTTGGACCCTGGGTGCAGGGAACAGCACAGTGATGACTCCTCTATCCAGGGGGAGGGGTATCTCAGCAGCTCAGACTCTTGGGGGCTAGTCCAGCTCCAGGGAAGCAGGGTACTAGGTTGTTTGGTCTGTAGGGCAAGGTGTCGCAGCTCAGCCATTACTCTGCTTCCCTGGAATATGGGACATGTAGCTGCTCAGCTCAGCCAGGGCACTGATTCCCCAGGGGACAACGCATTGCTTCAGCTCAGGCCTGAGGACATGACTGTTCTGGGAGCTCAGGTACCATTTCCCTGGGATTCAAGTCACCACTTTAGCTTAGGTACTGGGGTTTGTGAGTGCTCTGGGTGGCAAAGGCACTGTTTCCTGGGATCAGGGCATTGCTTCAATTTAAGCACTGGAGAGGCTCTGAATGGCCAAGATACTGTGTTTCTAGGAAGCAGTATATACAGCTTCAGCTGGAGCCTAGGGGCTGCGGGGAGGGGTAGGTGGAGTAGCTTCACCTCCACCTGTCCCATGGGGAAGGGTGTAATAACTGCTCACAGCTTGGCTTTGGGATGTTGGGCCATTGGGCTAGGGTGGTTCAGTGGTGGCTTAGCCTCAGGGATGAAGGAGAGCTGTGGCTACTCGCCCCTGTAACAATACATATTCTGGCCACAGGTCCAGTTCCAGGACGATGTAGCACCGTAGCTACATGAGCCACCGAGAATGGGGCACAGTTTTGGCTCCTTCCCTGGAGGGAGCACAGCTATATGGACTTCTGGAAGCTCCCCCAGCTGGCTTACTGCTCGGGAGGACTGCAGAAGACCCCAGTGGTGAGGTCTGTAGGTATCCAAGGTATTGATGGAGGTTGCTGGAATCCTCTTGCTTACCTGCTCGCCAGAAATTTCTTTTGGTTCTCAGATGATCTAGGTTGGGGGATGGGGTGGTGAAGGCCTGACGTTTCCTTCCTTTCTCTATGTGGCCATTCTGAGTTTCTGTGCTCACCAGAGTTTCTGTGCATTCTGGCATACTCCCTCAGTTATTTTTGCTAAAATGTAGTTTATTCATTATTCTGGCTGTCTTTGTGAGGTGGATGAGTGCTAGGGCTTCTCGTGGGCCATCTTAGAGAGAGGAGATAGCTAGAAAAAGCTAGGCAGACACACAGGGTGGGTCTCCTGGTAACAGTGTAGCGAACTAGAGAAAGGCTAGGCAGACAGACAGAGTGGGTCTCCCAGTAAAAATGTCGTGAGCTTCCCAGTTCACCATTCGGCCCCTACCTCTTGTTGATTGGTCCTTAGTACTGATCATCAGCACAGCTAGTACTAGCCGATCACCTCAGTCTTAGGGCTATATAAGCACCAGGTTTCAGCTCCAAATCGGAAACCCCCTTGGGCCCCCTCTCATGGGGCTTTTCAGTCCTCTCAGTAAATCCTGCTTTCTCACTTTCCAGCTGGCTGTGTCCCTCATTCCTCCTGGACATGAGACAAGAACCTTGATTTGAAGAGCTGCAGAAGACAACTGAAGCTAAAGAGCCATGCACCCCAGTGGTTGGCTTGCCAGCCAGCGGAGCCAGCAGAATCAGGAGATCTGCTGGAAAAAGGCAAGACCTCAAAGTTGAGACACTTCTGGGGGCTGCAATGCTCTCAGGGTTTGGTTTGCCAGCCCATTAGAGCCAACACTCCTGGTGCTAGGCTTGCCAGCCTATCAAGCTGACCCTCTCTGGGGTTCAGCTGGCCAATCCATTGAGCTGACAGTCTCCAAGCCCAGGCTGACCTGAAAAATCTGTATCATTGCTGATGTTACTCTTTCATCCTATAAGGCTTTCTTATTCTTTGTTGTAGCCACTTGATACTCTTTTTAATGCATATATAACAATTTATTTAACAAGACCCATCTTGTTGAGAATTTAGGTTGTTTCCAATAATTTTGAGGGTACTATACGTTTTTTGGATTCACTTTTTACAAAATATCTGATGTATATTTATGATGTTTGTAAGGAGAGCTTGAAAGATGTGTTGGGGTGAGATTATGGAAGGACAGAAATATCAGCGATTGGATTTAATTTACTGGCAATGGTGAATTATTGAAACATCAATATAGGGACATCTTTGCAGAGACAGACTAACTGTATATATCTTTCTATTTAACTACAGTTTATTGTTTCTCACAGACATAAAAGTAAAACATACTCATCACAGAAAATGTGCAAAATATATATTTTTATGAACTATTGTTTATAAATATTTCTAACACCTGCATAGTATTCCATCAAATAGTTATTCCAAAGTGAACTTGACCATTCTTTTATTGTGTTGGTTAGAAACTCCTCAATATGTTGGATTTTGGATTCATTTGTTTTCTAAGTTACAAAGAGTGAGCAGGTCATGCTTCCACTTTAATGACATGATAAGCTAATTTAACTGAGCTATTTTGGGGGCACAGTTTAATGACTGTCTCTCTTCATGAATATCAGTTCCTCTAAGTATTTACTTTGAAGACTATCTGCTTTTAAACACCACTGTGTTCCTGAAACTTACCTCAAGCTGATACTAACACGGACTAGCATTTTTTGAGTATACTTTAAGTAACTGCAAAGTAGTTCAAAGAGGTCCTAGGTTCGACATTCACCTGTGGATAATACAGACACATGGAACTAAGATGATTCTGGAGCACTTAGATGTGTTCTGAGCTCTTGTGGCAGGTCAGCTCTGGGAGGAAAAGTGATTGCCATGGCAGAGATTTTACTGCTCTCAGGTTGCTACTTGTTAATTTCTGGTCTGGCTCTCTAAGATCAAAAGACTGCAGGAGACTCATCGGGTTTACCATGGAGTGTGCAGAAGACAATCGGATGATTGTCCTGCTGATAGAATGCATGCTTCAGAGAGGTAAGCACGCCAGCTGCCTCTGTGGCCACATAGCCCACAAGATGGACATTCTTGCTCCCTTCATCTCCTTGCATAGCTTGACTGGACAGTAGGTTTTCTTTAGGTGCGTATCATCAATCTTGAGGTTTGTGCAAAGCAATCCTGACAAGCTGGTACAGCATGGTCCATTGCTCCATGTGTACACAACAAAAATCATCAATCATTAACATAAAAAACTTTCCAATACTCAGTGATCCATCACAGAAACAAAGAACTGAGTACCACATGTTCTCACTCATAAGCGGACCCTGAACAATTATAATTCTACAAGAAAGGGATGGGCAGTAGTGGGAAACTGCTGGTGGCGGGGGGCACACTTCATCAATAAGTGTACCTGATCTCAAACCAGGTGGAGTGGGGACCAAAGTGAGGCCCAAACTTTACCTGTACAATGACCATTTGTATACCTAACCCTGGATTGTACCCTACATCTTTAAAATAAAAATAATTTTAAAAGGCCGGGCTCGGTGGCTCAGCCTGTAATCCCAGCGCTTTGGAAGGCCGAGGTGAGTGGATTGCCTGAGCCTGCGGGTTCAAGACCCGTCTAAGCAACTTGGTTAGACCTCATCTCTACAATAAATCAAAAAATTAGCCGGGTGTGATAGCTCGCGCCTGTAGTTCCAGCTACTCAGAAGGTTGAGGTGGAAGGATCGCCGGAGCCCAGCAGGTCGAGGCTGCGGTGGCTGGGAGCGTGCCACTGCACTCCAGTCTGGGTGACAGAGTGAGACTCCAACTCAAAAAATAAAATAAAATAATTAAAAAAAAAAAAAGCTTTCCAAGGGCCACATTCCCAGGGGTTGGGCAAGGCTTAGTCATAGCTCTAGGGTTCCTTGGAGACATGCAGGGAATGAGCAACCAGATATTCAGTGTTATTCTTTCCTACCCTCCTATTTTACAGCTTTTGCATCAGGCAGAAGCAATGACTTTGATTCCCAAGTTCAACACCCCTAGGGAAAAGCTCTGTTTGGTCTACATTGGGTCAGGTGCTCACTTTGAGCCAATTACAAGAGATGGTGTGTGTGTGTGTGTGTGTGTGTGTGTGTGTGTGTGTGTGTGTGTGTGCGCGCGCCATTAGAACTACATAGAACTTCTTAGAAGATGATACTCTTTGGGGAGTTAAGACAAAGCTCCATTTTGTAGGTTGAATTCTTTGGGAAACTGACTCTGAGATGGAGTTTTGTGTGCAGGAGGTTTATCACGAAGTGCCCTTGGGACCAACACCTGTGAAAGGTAAGGGAATAAAGCAGGATTGGGTAGAGGGAGAAGTTAAACTTTGATGCAGGCCTACTGACAGGACTGGCTGACCTCCTTGGGAGCTCTTGAGTTAGAATAACCCTTCAGAGTTGTCCAAAGCTGAGTGGAAATGTCCAGACATTTATACCTTTGCACTGATTAGTCACTGAGTGTGGGCTGCCATGGTAGCTCTCTGCAGCTGAGGCAAACCTTGAGGGGCTGACAGCTGATGGCTGTCTGCTGACCACACTCTTTTTTTTTTCTTTTTTTAAGATTAGAAAATATAGCCTATTTAAAAAGTAAATTAGAGAGAGAAAGAGGAGATTCACCTCTCCAAGGTAGGGGAGGAGGCAAAAGCCAGGAAACATGGCGACACCAGAGTCTAGCAAGGCAATGGCACCTGACCACACTCTTTTTTTTTTTTTTTTGAGTTGAAGTCTCACTCCGTCCCGCAGACTGGAGTGCAGTGACCGCTCCCGGCCACCGCAGCCTCGACCCGCTGGGCTCCGGTGATCCTTCCGCCTCAGCCTTACGAGTAGCCGGAACCACAGGCGCGCACTACCACACCCGGCCAATTTTTTGATTTTATTGTAGAGATGAGATCTCGCCAAATTGCCCAGGCAAGTCTCGAACCCATGGGTTCAGGCAATCTATTCACCTCAGCCTCCCAAAGAGCGGGATTACAGGCTGAGCCACCGAGCCCGGCTTGATTTTTGATTTATTGTAAGATGAGGTCTCGCCAAGTTGCCCAGGCGGGTCTCGAACCCGCGGGCTCAGGCAATCCACTCACCTCGGCCTCCCAAAATGCTGGGATTACAGGCTGAGCCACTGAGCCCGTCCTGACCACACTCTTAAAGTTGAGCAAGAAGTATGCCATTGAAGGGGAATCTAGGTGGTGCATCACAGTGTCCACTCACTCAGAGGAATACACACACAAACACCAAATTCTAGGGCATTGGAAACAAAATTCCACACTGTACTATAGAAAGGTTACATGGATTCATATTAAATTTCAATCTGAAATTAAAAACTCAATATTAAAAAGACAAACAACTCTTAAAATGAGCAAAGAATTGGAATAGGTATTTCACCAAAGATGACATACAGATGGCTAGTCCACACACAAAAAATGCTCAACACCATTGTTATTAGACAGATGCAAATCAAAGCCACAATGAGATACTTCACATCCACTATGATGGCTAGAATAAAAAAGACAGACAGTAACAAATGCTGGCACAAATGCGGAAAAGTGGAAATCCTCATATGTTATTGGTAGGTATAAAAAAAAGTACAATGAATTTGGAAAATAATTTGGTCATTTCTTTAAAAGTTCAACATAAGGCTGGCTTGGTGGCTCAGCCTGTAATCCCAGCGCTTTGGGAGGCTGAGGTGAGTGGATTGCCTGAGCCTGCAGGTTCGAGACCTGCCCGGGCAACTTGAGGAGACCTCATCTCTACAATAAATTTAAAAAAATCAGCCAGGCATGGTAGCGCGCGCCTGTCGTTCCAGCTACTTGGAAGGCTGAGGCGGAAGGATCGCCGGAGCCCAGCAGGTCGAGGCTGCGGTGGCCGGGAGCGGCCACTGCACTCCAGTCTGGGCGACAGAGTGAGACTCCAACTCAAAAAAAAAAAAAGTTCAGCATAAATTTACCATATGACTCAGAAATTCCACTCCTAGGCATCTACACAAGAGAGATCAAAGCATATGTCCACACAAAGACTTGTATTCAGATGTGCATAGCAGGAGTATTCATAATAGCCAAAAGGTATAAACAACCAAATATCCATCCACTGATGAATAGATAAACGATATGCAGTATATCCATGCAGTGGAATATTATTTTGCCATACAAGGAATGAAGTGAAGTACTGATACGAGAGGGGACCCACAAGCAAGCCCAGCCCAGACAGAACCACCTAGAAAAGCCACAGACTCGTGAGAAATAATATGAAGGGCAACCCCCTCAAAAAACCCGGAATTATTTTTTGAAGGGTAGGTCCCTTGTAGTATAGGCTTTCCCTGCTAGCTAAGTGTTCTAGGAACCCATCGGCATCAGTGTACCAGCTAGCGTTGTTGTGAGAGGCTGCATTTGGCTTCCGTGAATTTTTTTTTTTTTTGAGTCGGAGTCTCACTCTGTCGCCCAGACTGGAATGCAGTGGCCGCTCCCGGCCACCGCAGCCTCGACCTGCTGGGCTCCGGCGATCCTTCCGCCTCAGCCTTCCAAGTAGCCGGAATTACAGGCATGTGCTACCATGCCCGGCTGATTTTTTGATTTATTGTAGAGATGAGGTCTCGCTGCCCAGGCGGGTCTCGAACCCGCGGGCTCAGGCAGTCCACTCACCTCAGCCTCCCAAAGGCGTGGGATTACAGGCTGAGCCACCGAGCCCGGCTGCTTCCGTGAATTTTTTTTGGAGATTTGCAAAGTGTTAGCCTGTTTCATGATGGAAGACCTATGAGTACACCTGCTCGCACTGTGCTGCGCATTCAGCAGTTTTTGACCAATAATAGCATGACCCTTGTGCCCCACCCTCCCTGTACATTTGATCTTGCCCTGAGCAACTTTTTTTTTTTGTTTACTCAGATGAAAGAAGTCCTCAAAGGAAAATGTTTTGCCAATGTCCAGGAGGTGAAACAAAAATCGGCAGAAGCAATAAAGGGCATCGAAATTGACAAATTCAAAAACTGTTTTGAGCAGTGGAAAAAGCATCTCGATAGGTGTATTGCATCAAATGGAGAGTGCTTTGAAGGTGACTGAAGTTTAAACATGTAAAAATAAATACACAATTTTTTATAAACAGATTCCAGGTATTTTGGGGGTCCACCCTCATACATGCTACGTGAATGAATGAATAAATGACCTTTGCCAGGAGGTCTTCCCTGATCTCCTCTGGACTCATTTAACACTTCATCTGTAATGTTAATAATATAATAACTCATAGTATGAACTTTTAAAAAACATGTCTTATCTTCTTGGTTATATCGTGAGCAGCCTGAAGGCAAAGCTATTCTTTTCTCAAGTATGCAACTGCCTGCTTGATGTTTCTTAGATAGGGCAAAGTCATGTCAAAGATAACATGTCCAAACCTGAACTCATGATTTTTCCCCAGTAAACTTGGTCTTCTTCCCTTGATCTCTGTTTCAATGAATGACAGTGTCATAGGCCAGATACCCCAGGGATCAGACTCTGATATTTACATAGGGGCAACTTATTGGGGAGTTCTCTGGGGATCAACATCTTTCAGAAGTGAAGGAAGCTGGATCAGGTAGAGGGTAAAAGTTGGGTTTTGATGTGGCTGTTAGAAAAGTCTCAGGGATCCCATGATACCCTGAATTGGGGCGAGTGGGCTGGGTCTATACACTCCCTACATTGACCAGCAATTGGATGTGGAGCTTATATTTAAGCAGGAGGAGACAGATGGTAAGCAATAAATATAATAAATAAGTAAACCATAGGGTATGTTAAAAGGTGAGAGGTGTAATAGAAAATGTGAGAAGGGAGAATAAAAATAATTGAAACTGCCGGGCTCGGTGGCTCAGCCTGTAATCCCGCGCCTTTGGGAGACTGAGGTGAGTGGATTGCCTGAGCCCACGGGTTCGAGACCCCCCTGGGTAACGTGGCAAGACCTCATCTCTACAATAAACCAAAAAATTAGCCGGGCGTGGTAGCGCATGCCTGTAATTCCAGCTACTTGGAAGGCTGAGGCGGAAGGATCGCTGGAGCCCAGCAGGTCGAGGCTGTGGTGGCCGGGAGCGGCCACTGCACTCCAGTCTGGGCGACAGAGTGAGACTCCAACTCAAAAATAATAATAATAATAATAATTGAAACTTGGGGTTATAGCTTGCAATTTACAACAGAGTGGTCAGGGTAGGTCTCACTGATGAGGTGATATTTGAACAAAGATTTGCATGTGAGAAGGTTATGCAGATAGGTATATGGAGGAAGAGAAGTCTCAGCAGCATTGTTTTATGGGCATTTATTACTCTTGTTAATAATATTCCCTAATGCCTATAGTTCCAGCTACTTGGAAGGCTGAGGAGGAAGGATCACCTAAGCCCAGCAGGTCAAGGCTGCGGTGGCCGTGAGCATGCCACTGCCCTCCAGCCTGGGCAACAGAGTGAGACTTCAACTCAAAAAATAAAATAAAATAAAAACATCCCCTAAGAGGTAGTCATTATTCTGACTTCTATCACAATTTCACAGTTGATTAGTGTTGCCTGTTCTTGAACTTTATATAAACAGAATCACACAGTATGTACTCTTTTGTGTCTGACTTCTTTCACCCATACTATCTGTGACATTCATCTATGTTATTGTGTGTATCAGCAATTTGTTCATTTTTGTGCCTGTCTTTTTCTATTATATGTGTATATCATCAATGTATTTATCCATTCTCTTGTTGATGAACATTTGGGTTGCTTTCATTGTTGACTAGTATGAATTGTGCTGCTATAGATATTCTTTTTTTTTTTGAGTTGGAATCTCATTTTGTAGCCCAGGCTGAAATACAGCGGCTAGCTCATGGCTACTGCATCCTCGACCTCCTTCCGCCTCAGCCTCCCAAATAGCTGGAACCACAGATGTGCACCATCATGTCCAGCTAATATTTTGATTTATTATAGAGATGAGGTCTCACCAAATTGCCCAGGCTGGTCTCAAACCTCTGGGCTCAGGTAATCCTCTTGCCTCCACCTCCCAAAGTGCTGGGATTACAGGTGTGAGCCATTGCACACAACAGTTACAGAAATTTTTATACAAGCATTTTAGTGGACATATGTAGTCATTTCTCTTGGGTATATACTCAGGAGTGGGATTGCTGGATCATAATGTAGGCTTATGCTTAACTTTATAGATACTGTAAAACTGATGTTCATAGTAATTGTATTAATTTTCACTTCCCCCAATGGTGTATGAAAATCCCAATTGCTCTACATATTTTAGATGCTGCTTACCAGATTATATACGTCATGTATACATACATACACATACACATTTATGACTAGTGTATTTTACTTTAATGTATATTGTATTATGCCTCAATTTTATTTTTATTTACTTTTATCTTTTTTGAGTTGGAGTCTCACTCCGTTGCCCTGATGGAGTGCAGTGGCATGCTCCTGGCCACCGCCCTTGCCCTGCTGGGCTCCAGCAATCCTTCCACATTAGCCTTCCAAGTAGCTGGAACTACCACACCCAGCTAATTTTTGATTTATTGTAGAGATGTGGTCTCGCCAAGTTGCCCGGGCAGGTCTCGAACCCGTGGGCTCAGGCAATCCACTCACCTCGGCCTCCCAAAGCTCTGGGATTACACCGAGCCTGGCTATGCCTCAATTTTTTTTTTTTTTTTTTTTTTTAGTTGGAGTCTCACTCTGTCGCCCAGACTGGAGTGCAGCGGCCGCTCCCGGCCACCGCAGCCTCGACCTGCTGGGCTCCGGTGATCCTTCCGCCTCAGCCTTCTGAGTAGCTGGAAATACAGGCACGCGCTACCATGCCCGGCTGTTTTTTGATTTATTGTAGAGATGAGGTCTTGCCAAGTTGCCCAGGCGGATCTCGAACCCGTGGGCTCAGGCAATCCACTCACCTCAGCCTCCCAAAGGCGCGGGATTACAGGCTGAGCCACCGAGTCCGGCTCCTATGCCTCAATTTTAAAGAGTTGACTTAGAAAAGGGGGGTTCTGCGCATGAAGAAGTTTTAGGAATACTTTCACTCATTTATTGTTTAAATTTTCTTTTTTTATGTGTATTCAAAAGTGATGTATGAGAAAAACCAATTCTAGATAAACCTAACATAATTCTTTTAATAAATATAGAGTATAAATTTGAAGTGATCAAAGATACTTATTTGTGTCCACACATATTCAGAGTGACCTCATGTGATCACCCATTTCTCAATTAGACATAAAAATGCCCAACCAAGAATCCATCCCTTTAAGGCACTGTCCAGAGAGAAGTTGGCTGGTGAATGGCTGGGCTTGTAAATGCTGACCAAGGCCACTGATAGGTACTTGGTGAAGGTCAGTAGGCAAGGTATCTTGCCAGCTCCTAACCTTGTTCATTTCTAACTTTCAAGCTCCTGGCTCTACCCTGAAAGAGCTTCTGTTATGACTTTCTGGCAGTGCCCAACTCAACCCTGCCCCCTATTCGTGCTCCATCCACAGGATCTGGGGCAGCCGGTGTTCTGTTTCACCCTCCTACCACCAACCAGGATCAGCCCCCGGTTTCTTTCTGCCATAGCCAGTCTTTTTTCAAATGCACTGAATCAGATGCCTCAGCAAACTTTCTCAAAAAACAGTTAAAAGACTGACTATATTTCACAAACTCGGGGCCCAATGTGTAAAGTCCCGATGTGGTTAAGATCCAATAAGAGTCTAACACCCAAAGGTAGGGCATTGGATATAGAATTCAATTTCAGTTGGCCTCCCATGACTGGATTGTGGAGCATTAAGCTCAATTTGATCAGCCTTTCCTTTGTGCATTTTTTAAAATAAAAATTAATGTTAATTCGATTTTATATAAGCAATAGGGAGATTTCCTTTATCTTCATTCAATGCTCAAAACTGTCATTAGACGTTAAATTGGACTCACAGATACAATGTTTGGAGATATTTTTTTCTCACTGAGATTTAATACATTATTTGTTTCTGACTCATGTGATTCCCAGGTATCTAAAATGTGTAAATTATTTATGGTCCAGATGGTGATCTGATACTATCTGCATCTCAAAATGTTCTGTGCTTTTGCTGCAGGCACAGGCACTCAATTACAAAATTCAGATTGGTTTTTAGGTACTAGCCTAACAGCTCAGGGCATTCTTGATTACAAATAAATACTCCAGATTCCAGCAGCCTCTTTTCCTTTGTCTTTCATTGCTTAGCATTAAAAACCATTCCTCTGTGGGAGCTATTAAATTAAGAAAGAGAAAGGTGGGGGGATTTGGTTTTTTTTTCTCTTGCCAGGGGGGGTAAGTTTTTTTTCTTGGACAAGTTGAAAACTTCTAAGTATCAAAATGGGAGGCTGTGGATAGACTGCTAATTGTTCCCCAAAACCTTTTTTGACCTTTTTTGGTAGCTACAGGAACCCTACATTTAAGAAGATAAAATGGCTTCCCAGAGGAACCCTAAATTTAAAAAGATAAAATGGCTTCCCAGAAGAGAGACTACATTACCCAGCCTACCTTATAGCTAGGTGTGGTCATGTGACTGCATTCTGGCCGGCCATATTTACGCAGAACTTATATATGCAATGTCTGGATCATGTCCTTAAAGGTGCAGAGTTTTCTACCTTCCGTTTTCCTCTTCTTGCTGGCTAAAAAGGGGGTTGTGGCAATGAGACATCTTGGACAATGTAAACAAAGCACTACCCAGGGATGGCAATTCCAAAAGACAGAAGGTGCCCAGGAACCACTGTAGTACTGACAGAGCAGCCCTGGACTACCTATGCCCAGGGGAAAAATCATCTGCTTGCTTTCTTGTCAGACATTGTTATTTTGGTTCTCAGAGACAACAACCAAAACTATATTCTAACAAAAAACACAGACACTTAAGCAGAATTGTAAACAATGTTTATTAAAAGACCAGGAAAATGACCAAGAAAAGTATCTATTTTCCATTTTCAGTTGAGGATTGGATCAAAGGAAAATCATTGATGGATTTTTTTGAATACATGGTCATAGATATATTTTAATTGGATGCTTGAGGAAAGGTCCTTTTGAGTCTGAGGCTAAGGGTCTTTCTGCCTCCTCTTAAGACTGCACTGGGGACTGATTCTGAACTCAGAAACAAATCAGGAAGGGTCTTTTTTTTTTTTTTTTTTTTTTTTTTTGAGTTGGAATCTCATTCTGTTGCCCAGACTGGAGTGCAGTGACACGCTCACGGCCACCTTAGCCTCGACCTGCTGAGCTCAGGCAATCCTTCTGCCTCAGCCTTCCAAGTAGCTGGAACTACAGGCGTACACTACCACGCCCGGCTAATTTTTGATTTTTTTATTGTCGAGACGAGGTCTCGCCAAGTTGCCCAGGTGGGTCTCAAACCCACGGGCTCAGGCAATCCACTCACCTCAGCCTCCAAAAGCGCTGAAATTACAGGCTGAGTCACTGAGCCCCGCCTAGGAAGGGTCTTAAATACATCATAAAGTGTTGCAAACATATCAGGAAGGGTCTCAAATAAATCAGGAAGGGTCTCAAAGTTATCAGAAGAGTCTCAAGCAAGACTGGCAGGGTCTCAAAGATGTCAGGAAAAGTTAAATACATAAGGATCAGTTTCAAAAATGTCAGGAAAGGTCTGAAATGTGTTAGTAAGAGTCTCAAATGGGTCAGGAAGAGACTCACATATCAGGAAGAGGGTCAAACAAGTCAGAAAGGACCTCAAATAGGTAAGGAAGGGTCAAAAACATGTTGGGATGGAGAAGTCTCAGAAAAGAAGGATTTTAAGGAAGAATTTTAAGACTCGTAAAGAGTAAAGAAGGGTTTTAAACATCCCAGAGATGGTTTTAAGCAGATCAGAAATTGTCTCAAATATATCAGGAAGAGTCTTAGACAAAGCAGAAAGAGCTTTAAACAAGTCAGTAAGAATCAAATACTTCTGGAAGGATCTCAAACAAGGATATCAAATGCATAAGAAAGGGTCCCAAACATAAAGGAATAATCTTTAATAGTCAGAAAAGGTTTCAAACACATCAGAAAAGGTCTCAAACAAGATAAGAAAGGCCTCGACTATGTCACAAAGGGCCCCAGGTAGTTTGGAGGTGTCTCAAAAAATTATGAAGGGTCTTAAGTATCAGAAAACTTCTCAAAAAAGTTATAAAGGGTCTTAAACACGTTAGGAAGTGTCTTGAGGTTATTAGGAAGTGTTTTAGACACACCAGGAAGGGACTCAGACAAGAAGGATCTCAAATGCATCAGGAAGAGTCTCAAACATGTCAATAAAGGCCTTAAGCAGTCAGCAAGAGATTCAAATACATAAGGAAAGGTCACAAAGTTGTAAGGAAACATTTTATTTTATTTTATTTTATTTTTTTGAGTTGGAGTTTCACTCTGTCGCCCAGACTGGAGTGCAGTGGCCGCTCCCAGCCACCGCAGCCTCGACCTGCTGGGCTCAGGCGATCCTTCCGCCTCAGCCTTCCCAGTAGCCGGAATTACAGGCATGCGCTACCACGCCCGGCTGATTTTTTTGCTTTATTGTAGAGATGAGGTCTCGCTGCCCAGGCGGGTCTCAAACCCGCGCGCTCAGGCAATCCACTCACCTCAGCCTCCCAAAGGCGCGGGATTACAGGCTGAGCCACCGAGTCCGGCTTAAGGAAACATTTTAATGATCTTTGAAAGGGTCTTTCACAGAGAGGAAGAGTCTTTAATATGTAAGAAAAGGTCTCAAAAAGTCACAAATGATCTCAAACATGTCAGGAAGTTCTGAAACAAGTCAAAAAGGATCACACACATGTCAGGAGGTGTCTCAACATTACTAAGAAGTATCAAATAATCAAGAATGGTCCCAAATAGATCAGGAAGTGTCACAAGTCAGCAAGCATTTCAAATATATGAGGAAGATTCTTTTTTTTTTTTTTTTTTGAGTTGGAGTCTCACTCTGTCGCCCAGACTGGAGTGCAGTGGCCGCTCCCAGCCACTGCAGCCTCAACCTGCTGGGCTCCGGAGAGCCTTCCACCTCAGTCTTCCAAGTAGCTGGAACTACAGGCGCAAGCTACCACATCCGGCTAAATTTTTAATTTATTGTAGAGATGAGGTCTCGCCAAGTTGCCCAGGTGGGTCTCGAACCCGCGGGCTCAAGCAATCCACTCACCTCAGCCTCCCAAAGCATGGGATTACAGGCTGAGCCACAGAGCCCAGCTAGGAAGATTCTTAAGCAAGTAAAACATGGCTTCAAATACATCAGGAAGGGTCTGAAGTAAGTTAGGAAGGGTCTCAAATTAACTAGGAATGATTTATTTTCTTTCTTTCTTTTTTAGAGACAGGGTCTTGCTCTGTCACTTGAACTGGAGTGCAGTGGCATGATCATAGTTCACTGCAGCCTAGAACTCCTGGGCTCATGTGATTCTCCTGCCCCATCTTACCAAGTCACTAGGACCACAGGTGCATACCACCACACTTGGTCAATTTTTAAATTTTTTTGTAAAGATGGGGTCTCACTATGTTGCACAGGCTGGTCTTGAACTCTTGGCCTGAAACAATCCTCCAACCCTGGCCTTCCAGAGTTCTGGGATTGCAAGTATGAACCACCATATTCAGTCTTTAAATACTTTTTCACTACATTTTCTTGAGTTATTTCCTTAATGGTTGCTCTATAGATTACCATATACATATTATCAGAATTTATTTTAGATTATAGTAAATTCCAGTGAGATATAGGAATGTTACTCCTTTAAACTGTAGTCTATTTCCCTCTTTTTGTGCAATTATTGCTGTATATATACCTATTGCAGCCTATATACGTTACAAACCCAACAATCTATTGCCATAATTATTATTTTATATCCTTTAAAGAAACCGAGACAAGAAAGGAGAGCAAGTATATATTCACGGCATTTGATATATTTACTTTCTTATTTACCATTTCTGATTATCTTCATCTGTTCCCACGGATTCATATTACCATCTGATGTCATTTACTGTGTCCAATACAGCTTAGTGCTCCCATGTCTCCTTTGTGCTGTTATTGGCAAATATATTTCTGTATGTTAGCGATCCAGAAATACATTTATATATGTTGCTTTATATGTTCACTTTGACATCAGTTAAGAGAAGAAAGGAGAGGAAATATGCATTTATACTGTCTTTTATAATTACATAATTATCTTGACTAGTATTCTTTTTTATGTCAATTCAAATGACCGTCTGGGGTTACTTGATTTCAGACTAAGGAAACTTCTTTAGTATATTTGGTTAAGTGGGTGTGCTAGCAGCAACAAATTCTCTGTTTTTGTTTATCTGGAACCTCTTTATTTCATATTCTTTTTTTTTTTTTTTTTTTTTGAGTTGGAGTCTCACTCTGTCAGCCAGACTGGAGTGCAGTGGCTGCTCCCGGCCACCACAGCCTCGACCTGCTGGACTCCAGCAATCCTTCCACCTCAGCCTTCCAAGTAGCTGGAATTACAGGCACGCGCTACCACGCCCGGCTGATTTTTTGATTTATTGTAGAGATGAGGTCTCGCTGCCCAGGCGGGTCTCGAACCCGCGGGCTCAGGCAATCCACTCACCTAAGCCTCCCAAAGGTGTGGGATTACAGGCTGAGCCACCGAGCCCGGCTCATATTCATTTTTGAAAGATAGTTTTGCAAGATATAGAATTCTCTGTAGAAAATTTTTTTGACTGGGCATGGTGGTTCAGCCTTTAATCCCAGCACTTTAGGAGGCCAAGGTGAGATGATTGCCTGAGTCCAGAAATTTGAGACCAGCCTAGGCAACTTGGCAAGACCTCGTCTCTACAATAAGAAAAAAAAAATTAGCCAGGCATGGTGGTGTGCCCCTGTAGTTCCAGCTACTTAGAAGGCTGAGGCAGAAGGATCACCTGAGCCCAGCAGGTTGAGGCTGTGGTGGCCATGAGTTTGCCACTGCACTTCAGTCTGGGAGACAAGAGTGAGACTCCATCTCAAAAAAAAAAAAAAAAGAAAAAGAAAGTTTTTTCTTTGAGCAATTTTAATATGTAATCCCACTGCCTCTGACCTCCATTGTTTCTACTGAGCAGTTAGCTGTTAATCTCACTTAGGTCCCCTTGCAAGTCTTTTTTTTTTTTTCTTGCTGCTTACAAGATTATCCTCTTGTCTCTGCTTTCATCATTTTTGCTATTATGTATTTGTTTGTGTATCTCTTTGCATTTATCCTATTTGGAGTTCATTGAGCTTCCTGAGTGTATAAGATTTTCATCAAATGTAAGATTTTTTTCATCCATTATTATTTTTGAATATTTTTCACCTTTATTTCTCTCCTCTCCTTCTTGTATTCCCATTTCACTGGTTTAGTGTGCTTAGTGATGGACTACATTTCTGAGGCTCTGTTCTTTTTTTTATTCTGTTTTCTCTTTGTTCTTTGGACTGCATAATCTCCATTGATCTATCTCTTCTCTCAGTTCAAATCTACTTTTAAGCCCCTCTAGTGAATTTTTTTTTTAATTGTAGAGATGAGGTCTCGCCAAGTTGCCCAGGCGGGTCTCTAACCCGCGGGCTCAGGCAATCCACTTACCTCAGTCTCCCAAAGCATGAGATTACAGGCTGAGCCACCAAGCCCAGCTTCTAGTGAATTTTTAATTTCAACTGTACTTTTCAATTCTGGAATTTCCATCTTGTTCTTTTTCATAACTTCTATTTACCATTTCTGATTTATTGATAGTCCTTATTTGATGAAACATTGTCATCATACTTTCCTTTCCTTCTTTAAGCATAAGTTCCTTCAGTTATTTGACTAAATGGCTTATAAAGGCTACTTTGAAGTCTTTGTCCATTAAATCTGACATCTTAAGCCGGGCTCGGTGGCTCAGCCTGTAATCCCGCGCCTTTGGGAGGCTGAGGTGAGTGGATTGCCTGAGCCCGCGGGTTCGAGACCCGCCTGGGCAGCGAGACCTCATCTCTACAATAAATTTTTTTAAAAAAATCAGCCGGGCTTGGTAGCGCATGCCTGTAATTCTGGCTACTCGGAAGGCTGAGGCGGAAGGATCGCTGGAGCCCAGCAGGTGAGGCTGCGGTGGCCGGGAGCGGCCACTGCACTCCAGTCTGGGCGACGGAGTGAGACTCCAACTCAAAAAAAAAAAAAAAAAAAAATCTGACATCTGGTTGTTGTCATGGGCAGTTTCTGTGTCCTGCTCTTTTCTGGTGTATAAACGACACATTTCTGTTTCTTTGCATGTCTTATAATGTTTTGTTGAAAACTAGATATATAAAATATTGTAGCAACTCTGGGTCCCCTTGTCCCCAGGACTTGTTACTGTTGTTTGCTTGTGTATTTGCTTAGTGATTGGCTAGAGTATTTTAGTGAAGTCTGTTTCCCCTGCAGCATGGAACCTCTGATATTGCTCCTCAGACAGCAAAGCCTTGGGCATGAGCAGTTACCCTGGGATGAAAATGGTTTTAGAAAGGCTCTCTTTGATGTCTCTTTCCCTGATCATACCCATCTCTTAAGCTCCATTAATTACCAGCTGATAGCTCTATTGCTTTTAACAATGCACTGGGACATAAATTGCTCCACAGACCAATCCCATTAAATTCAGGCTCCTTGCAATGATAGTTTTTGAGATCATTGTTTGAAGTTTGTTCTGACCCCAGTAAGGCTATTTTTAGCTGTCATTTCCCCCTTCTTTTTCTGGTACACTAGGTGGCCTGTGGTTTAGCTTATATCTCTAATGAAGCTATCAATCTCCTCTTAATTGCTTCCCACCAAAACCTCCATTGCTTTTTTGTTTTGTTTTTGAGTTGGAGTCTCACTCTGTCACCCAGACTGGAGTGCAGTGGCCACTCCTGGCCACTGCAGCCTCGACCTGCTGGGCTCCAGTGATCCTTCTGCCTCAGCCTTCCAAGTAGCTGGAACTACAAGTGCGTGCTACCACGCCTGGCTAATTTTGATTTATTGTAGAGATGAGGTCTCGCCAAGTTGCCCAGGTGGGTCTCGAACCTGCGGACTCAGGCAATCCACTCACCTCAGCCTCCCAAAGCGCTGGGATTATAGGCTGAGCCACCGAGCGGGGCCCCGCCATTGCTTTTGAGAGCCTCCTTAGAGTTTAGCTTCCCCACACTATGTTTCAAATAAAGTTAGTTACTTTGGAAGAGCTTCATAACTCTCTATTTTATGGCATGCCTGCCCTTCTGGGCAAAATTTCTAAGCCATGGCTCCAGAGCCGGGAGCAGGGTTAGTGGCATGCTTATCTCTGAGTGACACCTCTGGGTTTAGGAGCTGGGCACTGAGCATGGGTTGTTAGCTCTGGTCTTTCTGGCTTGCTTCTTCCTGCATGGAAATTCTTCCATACCAACAAGCTGAGGTTAGAGTGGTCAGGGCCCCAGTATTCTCAGTGCACCACACCTGTGGTAGACCCACCACCAGAGAAATGGGAGCTGTATGGAAGACAGGAGTCTTTGACTCTCAACCTCACTCACCTGCAACTTAGCCTCTGCAACTGGTATTTACTGGAATGATCAATGTTGACATCATGTCCCACCTGGGAAGATACAGTAGCTGTTGATTGGGAGACTAGGGATGAGAGAGCACTAGGTTCTTGATGCACCTGCCTGGAGTAGAGTTTCTATCACACTGAGCTGGGAAGAAGAGGGAGGGCATAGATTGTGGTTCAAATGCCACAGACTCTCACCGTTCTCACTGAATTTTAATCGATTTTCTTGAATGAATGTTTCTTTATTTGCTCTATGCTCTTAGGACCATTTCCAGATACTTTAAACGGTGGTTTTAAAAATAAATTTCACAGTTTCAAGGGGAAGCAGGTCTGCAAAGTTCCTCATGATGCTGTTCCAGAATAACTCCCCAAAAGAGTTTTAATTATCTCAGGAAGAGTCTCAAATAGACAGGAAGGGTCTCTAATCTGTCAGGAACAGTATCAAAGATATATTTGTCAGGCAGAATTTTAAATAGATTAGGAAGGGCCTTCAACACACAGGAAGACTCTAGAATACTTCAGGAATGTGACAGACAAGTCAGGAGCAATCTCAAAGACAACCAGAAAAATCTGAAATGCATCAGAAAGAGTTTGATCTACTTGAAGAAATGTCTTGAGCAGCACAGAAAAGGTCTCAAACTTGTCAGGAATGGTCTCAAAGAGTCAACAAGAACTTCAAATATGTTATGTTGAGTCTCAAATAAGTCAGAAATGCCTGAAACAGACAAGAAGAAACTCTAATACATCAGGAAGCATCCCAAACAAGTCAAGGACTTCAGGAAATGTAGAAAGAATTTTAAGCCGAGCTCGGTGGCTCAGCCTGTAATCCCACGCCTTTGGGAGGCTGAGGTGAGTGGATTGCCTGAGTCCATGTGTTCGAGACCCGCCTGGGCAGGCGAGACCTCATCTCTACAATAAATCAAAAAATCAGCCGGACGTGGTAGCTCGCGCCTGTAATTCCGGCTACTCGGAAGGCTGAGGCGGAAGGATCGCCGGAGCCCAGCAGGTCGAGGCTGCGGTGGCTGGGAGCAGCCACTGCACTCCAGTCTGGGTGACAGAGTGAGACTCCAACTCAAAAAAAAAAAAAAAAGAAAGAATTTTAAGTTTCTCAGTAAGGTCTTTAAACAGATAAAAAAGAATTGCAAATATATTGGAAAGGTTTTAGTCATGTCAGAAAGGGTCTCAAACAAGTCAGAAATATTGTCAAATAAGTCACAAAGGGTCCCAAATATGTCATGAAGAGTCTCAATCAAGAAGAGTCTCATTCAAAAATAATCTAACACAAGTCATGGAATGTCTCAAAAATTTCAGAGTCTTGATTTTGTCAGAAGGTGTTTTAATATGTCTGATAGGGTCTCAGATAGAAAGAGTTTCATGTCAGGAAGGGTCTCAAAAAAAGTCAGGAAAGATTTTAAATATCTTTAAATATATATAATCATCTTAGTATGTCAAGAAGAGTCTCAAATATGTCAGAAAGGGTCTCAAGCATAAGAAAAGGCTCAAATACATCAGCGAGGGGTTCAAATAACTCAGAAAAGGTCTCAAACATGTCAGAAAACATTTCAAATATAAAAAAGGGTCTCAAATACATTGGATAACTTCCAGCAAATCAAGAAGGCCCTCAAAGATGTCCAGGGGAGCTTTAAGTGAACTAGAAAGGGTCTCAAACAAAGGAAGAGTCTCAAATATGTCTGGATAAATCTCAAATAAGTTGGAAGGGAGCTCAAGCAAGTCATAAAACCCTGAAATGTGTCAGGAAGAGCCTCGAATAGTTAGAAAAGGTTTCAGACATATTGGGAATGGTTTTGACAAACCTAGAAATGTCTAAAACAAGTCAAGAAGAGTCTCAAACATACTACAAAGGGTCTCAAACTGAATGGAACTGCCCTCAATGGTCTGGAAAGTTCTCAAAGCTGTTAGGAAAGGTCTCAACAACTTAAAGGGTCTCATACATGTTATAAAATATCTCAAACAATTCAGAAAGTCTCAAATACATCAGGAGTAGTCTCAACCAGACAGCAACAGTTTCAATATTTCAGGAAGAGGCTTAATATATCAGGAAGAGTCTCAAACAAGTCACTAAATGCCTTGACCTTGTTAGGGAGGATCTCAAGTTACTATGAATCTCAAACCAAGAGGAGGAGTCACAAGTATTCAGAAAAGATCTCAAACACATCAGAAAAGTTCTCCAAGTCAGGAGGGTCCCAACATGACAAGATGTTCTCAAAATGGTCTGGAGGTATCTGAAGTAGGCTAGACTATTGCTTACTGTATTAGGAAGGGTCTCCATATCCCAAACATGTTCCTAAAGGTCTTAAAAATTCAAAACAGGTCTTACACATGGCAAGAAATATCTCAAAGTTGAAAGTCATCAGGAGGAGGTTTTTTTTGTTGTTTGTTTGTTTTTTTGAATCAGGGTCTCATTCTGTCACCTAGACCGGAGTGCAGTGGCATGATCACGGCTCTCACTACTGCCCTGAACTCCTGGGCTTAAGTGATTATCTTACATCGGTGTCCTGAGTAGCTAGTACTACAGGCACACATCACCATGCCCAGCTAATTTTTTATTTTATTTTACTTGCAGAGATGAAGTTTCACTATGTTGCCCAGGCTGGTCTCAAGCTCCTGGTCTTGAGTGATCCTCCTGCCATGGCCTCCCAAAGTGCTGGGATTACAAGCATGAGCCACTGTGTCCAGCTGAAGAAGAATTTTTTTCATAATAGAATTTTTTATTGATATACAATTCAAGTGAATTTACCGCTTAAATTCAGTGAATTTGCCACTTAAAAATGTTACCACTTACAAATTTACCAATTTAAATTGTGCGATGCAGTGATTTCTTGAATATACACTAAGATGTGCCACCATCATCACTATCTAACTCCAGAATATTTTCATTATTCTAAAAAAAACCCCATACCCATTAGCAGTCATTCCCCATCCCTCCCCATCCCAGCCAATGGCAATAGCTAATCTACTTCTTGTCTCTATGGAATTGCCTATTCTAGACATTCCATATCAATGGAATCATACAACATGTGGCCTTTTTGGGGGCTCCTTTCTCTTAGTCTAATGTTTTTAAGATCTATCCACAATATTATGCAGTCATAAAGAAGGATAAATATATGAACTTTGCAGCAACTTGGATGGGTTTAGAGTCAATCATACTCAGTGATCTATCACAGAAACAAAGAACAGAGTACCATATGTTCTCACCCATAAGTGGACCTTGAACAATTATAATACTGTAAGAAAACAATTGGCAGTAGTGGGAAACTGTCAGGGGAGAAGGGTGGGATTGGCAGTTGAGGGAAACTGCTAGGGGAGGGAGGGGCATACCTAATCAACAAGGGAACCTGCATAATCAGCGTGTGTATACCTAACCCTGAATTGTATCCCACATTTCTATAATTAAAAAAGAAGGAAAAACTAGCAAAAAAAAAAAAAAAGATCTATCCACATTGTGCCATATATCAGTACTTCATTCATTTTTATGGCTGAATAATAATCCATTGTATGGATATACCACATTTGATTTACTCATTTATCAGTTGATGGACATTTGAGTTGTTTTCACTTTTTGGCTATTACTAATACTGCTGCTATGAACAACTGAGTACAAGATTTTGTGTGGACACAAGTTTTCACTTCTCTTGGGAAATTCTACCCAAGAGTGGAATTGTTAGGTCAAGCTGTAAGGAAGAGTTTTGATTACCTCAGGAAAGGTCACAGATAAAACAAGAAGGATCTCAGTTATATGGAAGGATTAAAATACATAAGGAAGTGTCTCAGACATGTCATAAACACTCTCGAAGAGAGAGGCTGTTTCTCAGATATATTATAAATAGTCTCAAACAAGTCAGCAATAATCTCAGTGTAGTTAGGAAGATTTCAAAATATGTCAGCAAGAGCTGCAAACTGAGACGAACATCTTAAATATGTCACAAAAGGGTCTCAAATTTAAAGGCAGAGTATGGAATACTCAAGAAAGGTCACAAAACTGTTAAGAAAGTTCTCAAAAAATAACAGAAGGGGTGTCCAATAGGTAGGAAAGGTAACAAGCAGTCAGGAAGAATCTCAAATATATCAGGAATCATCTCAAATATTCTGGGTGAATATCTAACACAACAGTAGGAGACTCAAACAAGTCTGTAAGGATCTAAAACTGGAAGAGTCTCATATTTGTCAGGTGGAGTTTAAAATATGTCTCTTATGGTTCTAAATAGGCAAAATTAGGAAGTGTCTCAAATACATTAGGAGGGGTCTCAACATTGTCAAAAAGAGTCCCAACCATGTCAGGCAGGGCCATAAATAGCAAATGTCTCAAATCCACCATAAATTCAAATAAGTCAGAACAGTCTCAAAGTACAGTCAGGAAGAGTCAAGTAGGTCAGTAAGTGTCTCAAACTGAGAGCAACTGTCTCAAATAGTCAAGAAAGGTCATGAGTACACCAATAATTCTCAAACTTGTCAGGAAGAATCTCAAAGTACAGGTCTCAAACATGTCAGGAAGGGTCTCAAACATGTCAAAAAGGGTCTCATGCAAGTTAGAAGGGGTTTCAAACATCCTTCAAGGATCCTTCAACATCATCAGGAAGAATCTCAAATACACCAGAAAGAGTCTCATCATGTCATAACTGGTTTCACACATTACAGGAAGTGTCACAAAAAGAGAAGAAAATCTGCAATAAATCACGAATTCTCTCAAACCAGATCAGAAGGTTCTCAAAGTAGTAAGGAAGAGCTCTTTGTCAGCAAGAAATGCAAACAAGTAGGGAAGTATCTCTACAATAAGTCAAATAAGGTCGCTAATATATTACAGAGTCTCAGAAAGTCATGAAGGCTCTCAAACCTGTCAGGAAGAACATTAAGTATGTCGGAAAGGTTCTCTAACACACTAAAGAGGTCTCAAACACATCAGGAAGAGTCTCAAATATGACAGGAAAGGACTCGAGCTTGTCAGGAAACATCCAGAACAGAGAGGAAGAGTTTCATATACATGAGGAGACATCATAATCAAGCCTGGATGTTTTTCGAAGTAGTAAAGAAGAGTTACAAATAAGTCAGTAAGAGTCTCTTAAACAGAAATGGAGTGTCTCGAATACAACTCAAAGTGTTAACATGGCAGGAATGGTCTCAAACTGTCAGGGAGCGTCTCAAAAAATCAGGAAAATTCTCAAAAACTCAAGAAGAGTGGCAAACATGTCAGGAAGTCTTGTAAACAGAGAGGAAGGGTCTCACATGCATCAGGAGTCTTTTCGAACAAGTCTGAAAGGTCTCAAAGTAGTCAGAAAGAACATTAAAGTATGTAAATAAAGGGCCCCAAAACAGAGAAAGAGACTAAATACCTCTAGAAGGGTCTCAGACTTGTCAGAAAAGATTTTTAAAAGTTGAGAATGGTCTCCAGCAAGTCAGAGAAGATTCTTAGTAAGGTAGGAAGAGTCACAACAAGTCCTGGATGCTCTAGAACATGTTAGAGGTTTTAATACATCAGGAATGTTCGCAAATATGTGAGGAAGAGTCTTAAACATGACAGGGAGATTCTCAAACTTTTCAGAAACAGTCTAGAACAGAGGGAAAGTGTCTTAAATGCATAAGAAAGCATCTCAAACAAATCAGGAATGTTCTCAAGGTAGTAAGGATGAGCCATAAATAAATCAGTAAGGTTTAGCAAACCAAAGAAAGAGTCTCAAATATCATTGAGAGAGTCTCAAGCATGCCAGGAAGGTTCTCAACAAGTAAGGAAGGGTTTCGAGGAAGTTAAAAAATATTTCACGTATGTCAGGAAGTGTTTCAGAAATGTTATGAAGAGTCTCATATATGTCAGGAAGAGTCACAAATAGACAAATAGGGAAGGAAGATTCTCAAAATCATCAGGAATGATTACAAAGAAACAAGAAGAGTCTCAAATTTGTCATAATGGTCTTAGTCAGGAAATGTCTCAAAGACATCAAGATGATTCTCAAATACAGCAGGAAGAATGGCAAACATGTCAGGAAAAGTCTCAAGCCAATTAGGAATGGTTTCAAACATGTCAAGAAGTATCCCCAAAAAGCCAGGATGTCTCAGATAGGCAGTGTCTCAAATACTTCAGGAATGGTCACATACATGTCAGGAAGGGTCTCAAATATGTTAATAACAGTCATGCATGTCAGAAAGTGTTTCAAACACATCAGGGACAGGCGTCAACATCATCAGGAAGTCTCAAATACCTTAGGGGGAGTCTTAAACATGAAAGGAAGTGCTCCCAAGAGAGGAAGTCTGCAATACATTACACATTCTCTCAAAGTGGAATGGAAAAATCTTAAAGTAGTCAGGAAGAGCATTACATTTGTCAGTAAGGGTCAATAATGGTTTCAAATACATTCACCAGAAGAGTCTTAAACATTTTGGTAAGGGACTCAAATGAATTGAAAGGCATCTCAAACAAATCCGAAAGTAACTCTCATGTCACAAAGAGTCTCAAAGAAGTAATGAAGATTCAAACATGTCCAGAAAGTCTTAAATATGCCAGAAGTTTCTGAAATATGACAAGAAGGATTTCAAACATGCCAGGAGGAGTCTTAAATGTGTTAGAACGTATTGGAATCATCTCAGGAAATATCTAGAAGAGAGATGAGGGATCTTTATTATATCAGCAACTCTCTCAAACAAGTCTGGAAGGGCTCAAACTAGTCAGCAAGGACTTTAAATATGTCAGTTAGTATCTCAAACAAAGAAAAATAGACACAAACACCTCTGGATAGGTTTCAAGCATGTCTGGAAAGATATCCAGTATGCCAGTAAGAGTCTCAGATGAGTCATGAAGAATGTCAAACATGTCAGGAAGAGATTTAAATACAACAGAAAAGTTTACAAATATGTCAGAGAGAGCCTCACACATGACAGGAAATGTCTCAAACATTTCAGATTTTTTTTTTTTTTTTTTTTTTGAGTTGGAGTCTCACTCTGTCGCCCAGACTGGAGTGCAGTGGCCGCTCCCGGCCACCACAGCCTCGACCTGCTGGGCTCCGGCAATCCTTCCGCCTCAGCCTTCCGAGTAGCCAGAATTACTGGCATGCGCTACCACGCCCGGCTAATTTTTTGATTTTATTGTAGAGATGAGGTCTCGCTGCCCAGGCGGGTCTCGAACCCGCAGGCTCAGGCAATCCACTCACCTCAGCCTTCCAAAGGCGCGGGATTACAGGCTGAGCCACCGAGCCCGACTCAGAATGTTTTTAGAAGTGCAATGAAGGGTCTCAAATACATCAGAAACCACCTCATACAAGTTATGAAAGTTCTCAAACATGGAAGAGTCTAGAATATGTTCTAAATACATTAGAAAGATTCTCAAATACGTCAGAATGAGTATTTGATAAGAAGCATCATGAGAGAAAATGTCTCAAACTTCTCTGGAACTATCTAGAACATAGAGAAAGGTTCTCAAACACATCAGGAAGCATGTCAGACAAGTCAGGAAGATTCTCAAAGTAGTAAGTACAAGATGTAAACAGTTCTGTGTAGTATCTCAAAATGATGGAAGGGTCTCAGATACATCTGAGAGAGTCTCAAACATGTTGGGAAGGGTCTTAAGAAAATCAGAGACATAAGGAAGTGTCTCAAACAAGCCATGAAGGGGCTCAAATATGTGAGGAAGAGTCTTAAATAGACAAGAAGTTTTTCAAGTCCTTCAGGAATGGCCTCAAAAAGACAAGAAAAATCTCCAAAATGTCAAAAACAGTCTCAAGTTTAGGAAATGTCTCAAACACATCAGGAAGAGTAGCAAACATGAGAGAAATGGTCTCAAGCATGTCATGAAAGATCTCAGTCAGGAAGAGTTCAAGTAAGTCAGAAAAGGCTTTAAATAGTTCAGAATGTGTCAAAATATCAGGAAGGGTCTCATACAAGTCAGCAAGGGTCTTAACCTTGGTCAGGAAGAGTCTCAACTATATCACAAAACCTCTCAAACCAGACTAAAAAGATCTCAGATGTCAAGGAGAGCTTTAAATGTGTAAGGGTCTCAAACAAAGAGAAGAGTCTCAAATAAATCTGGAAGGGTTTCAGTAAGAGACTCAGACAAATTGAGAAGAGTCTCAAGGATGTCAAAAAAGGTCTCAAATATACCACAACGAGTTTTAAACAAGCCATGAAGGCTCTCAAACATGTCTGGAATAGTTTTACATACATGGGGAGAGTTCTCATACATGACAGGAAGGGTCTCAAACATGGCAGGAAGGATCTTAAACATGGCAGGAAGGATCTTTTTTTTTTTTTTTTTTTTGAGTTGGAGTCTCACTCTGTCGCCCAGACTGGAGTGCAGTGGCCGCTCCCAGCCACCGCAGCCTCGGCCTGCTGGGCTCCGGCGATCCTTCCACCTCAGCCTTCCGAGTAGCCGGAATTACAGGCATGCGCCACCATGCCCAGCTGATTTTTTGATTTATTGTAGAGATGAGGTCTCACTGCCCAGGCGGGTCTCGAACCCGCGGGCTCAGGCAATTCACTCACCTCAGCCTCCCAAAGGCACGGGATTACAGGCTGAGCCACCGAGCCCGGCAGGAAGGATCTTAAACTTGTCAGGAGGTGGGTTGAACAGAGAGGAATTTTCTCTAATATAGGAGGAAACATCTTAAACAAATCAGGAAGGTTCTCAAAGTAGTTAAGAAGAGTTATAATTAAGTCAGTAAGGATCTCAAACCGAAAGGAAGTGTTTCAGATCTAACAGAGAGAATGTTGCCATGTCAGAGATGGCACCGTCAGGAAAGGTCTTAAGTATATCAGGAAGAATCTCAAATACATCAGGCAGAGTAGCAAACAAGTCAGAAGGTGTTGCCAACCGAGGGAGAGAGTCTCAAATACATCAGGAATTTTGTCCAACAAGTCTGGAAGTTTCTCAAAGTAGTCAGGAAAAGCTCTAAATAAGTCAGTAAGCATCTCAAACTCAGAGAAAAAGACTCAAATACCTCCAGAAGAATCTCAGACAAGTCAGGGAAGGTTTGAAATAAGTTGGAAAAGGTCTCAAGCAAGTCAGAAAAGGTGTCTGTCACAAAGAGTCTCAAACAAGGCTCTCAAATGTGTCAGGAAGAGTCTTAAATACATGAAGTAGGTTCTCAAACATGGCAGGAAGTGCTCAGGAGGAGTTTCAAACTTGTCAGGATGTATCCAGAACAGAGAGGAAAAGTCTCAAATACATCAGGAAACATCTCAAACCAGTCAGGAAGCTTCTCAAAGTAGTAAGGACAAACTATAAATAAGTCAGTAAGGTGTTTCAAAGAGCAAGAAATGTCTCAAATACATCTCAGATGTATCAGGAAGGGTCTCAAACAAGTTGAGAAAGGACTCAAGAAAGTCAGAAGCCGGGTTCGGTGGCTCAGCCTGTAATCCCGTGCTTTGGGAGGCTGAGGTGAGTGGATTTGCCTGAGCCTGTGGGTTCGAGACCCGCCTGGGCAACTTGTCGAGACCTCATCTCTACAATAAATAAAAAAACTAGCCAGGCGTGGTAGTGTGCGCCTGTAGTTCCAGCTACTCGGAAGGCTGAGGCGGAAGGATCGCCGGAGCCCAGCAGGTCGAGGCTGCGGTGGCCGGGAGCGGCCACTGCACTCCAGTCTGGGCGACAGAGTGAGACTCCAACTCAAAAAAAAAAAACAACAAAGAAAGTCAGAAAAGCTCTCACATACATATGGACGATTCTCAAACAATTTATGAAGTCTGTCAAACATGTCAGAAAGGATATTAAATAGGTAAAAAGAAGTTCTCAAATCCATAAGGATTGCTCTCAAAGAGACAGGAAGAGTCTCTAGCCGGGCTCGGTGGCTCAGCCTATAATCCCGCGCCTTTGGGAGGCTGAGGTGAGTGGATTGCCTGAGCCCGCGGGTTCGAGACCCGCCTGGGCAGCGAGACCTCATCTCTACAATAAATCAAAAAATTAGCCGGGCATGGTAGCGCATGCCTGTAATTCCGGCTACTCGGAAGGCTGAGGCGGAAGGATGGCCGGAGCCCAGCAGGTCGAGTCTGCGGTGGCCGGGAGCGGCCACTGCACTCCATCCAGTCTGGGCGACAGAGTGAGACTCCAACTCAAAAAAAAAAAAAAAAAAAAAGAAGGCCATGTGAAGACACAGAGAAGTGAATGCCATGCCATGTGAAGATGGAGGCAGATATTGGAGTGCAAGCCAAGGAATGCCAAAGATTGCTGGCAATCACCAGAAGGCAGGAGAGAGGCATGGAACAGATTCTCTCTCTTAGGGTCTCCAAAAGGATCCAACCATGCTGATACCTTGATTTCAGACTTCTGGTCTCCTTAACTGTGACATCATTAATTTCTGTTGTTTTAAGACATCTAGTCTGTGATACTTTTTAACAGTATCACATCAAGAATCTTCTCTAGCAATTCTGGAAGCATCTCAAAGTCATTAGGAAAAGCTTTAAAGACACCAGTGGTTGTTTTTAACAGAGACAGCATGTCAAACACATCAAAAAGGGTCTCAAATACGTCTGTACATTTTTCAAAGAAGTCATCATGTGTCTCAAATATTTCAGCAAGAGTCTTAAATATGTCAGGAATGAGTTCAGATAGGAAGAGTCTCAAGTACACCAGAAAGCTTCTGACACTACTCAAGAGGGGTCTTGAACATATCAGGAAGTGTCTTACCTTGACAGGAAGAGTCTCAAATACAAGAAGATTTTGAACACTTCCGGAAAAGTCTCAAATAGGCCAAGAGTCTCAAATATGGAAGCTAGCATCTGAAGCAAATAACAAAGGATCACACCATCTGGAAGAGCCTTAAATATGTCGGGAATTTTCTCAAATACATCAGGAAGTATCTTAAATTTGTCGGAAGGGTCTCGATCAGTCAGAAAAGTTGTCAAACAAATCAAGAAAGGTCTCAAAGTTGTTGAAAATGTCTCAGCTGGTCAAGAAGGGTCAGCAGTAGTAAGGTAGCATCTCAAACATGTAAGAAAATGTCTCAGAGAAGAAAGATCTCCAACACATCACAAAGTGTTCCCTCTAACATTAGGAAATATCCAAAGTAGTCAAAAAGAGCTTTACATACACAAGGAAGGATCTCAAACATGTCAAGAAGCTGTTTAAGACGCAGTCAGAAAGGCTGTCATACAAATCATGAAGGGTCTCAAACATGGAAGGAAGGATCTGAAATATGTCAGGTAGGGTCTCAAACATGTCAGGAATCACCTCAAATAAATCAGGAAGTAGCTAAAATAGTCCAGAAGAGTTTTAAAAATGTAAGAGTCTCAAACAGATAGGAATAGTGTCAATATATCAGGAATGGTCTTAAACATGCCAGGAAAGGTCTCAAGCAAGTCTGGAAGAATTTATTTTTTTGTTGTTGTTTGAGTTGGAGTCTCACTCCGTCGCCCAGACTGGAGTGCAGTGGCCGCTCCGGGCCACCGCAGCCTCGACCTGCTGGGCTCCGGCGATCCTTCCGCCTCAGCCTTCCAAGTAGCTGGAACTACAGGCATGCGCTACCACGCCCGGCTAATTTTTGATTTATTGTAGAGATAAGGTCTCGCCAAGTTGCTCAGGAGGGTCTTGAATCCGCGGGCTCAGGCAATCCACTCACCTCGGCCTCTCAAAGTTCTGGGATTACAGGCTGAGCCACCGAGCCCGGCCTGGAAGAATTTCTAACAAGTCAGAATGGATCTCCAAGTTGTCAGGCAGAGTTGCAAGTATATTTGGAAGGACCTCAAACAGAAAGAATCTCAAAAATGTTGGGAATCATCTCCAATGTGTCAGGAAATGTGTCAAAGCCCTCAGGACTAGTCTCAAATACATCAGGAAGAGTCTCAAACATGTCCGGAAGGGTTCTGAACAAGTCAGGAAGGGTAGCAAATGGGTCAGGAAGAGTCTCAAACAAGTCAGGACTCAAACAAGTCAGTGTCTCAAATACATCAGGAAGTAGCTCAATCAAGTCAGGAACTGTCTCAAATATGTCAGGAATGGTATCTCACATGAAAAAAGGATCTGAAACAAGTCAGGAACGGTCTCAAACATGTCAGAAAGGGTCTCAAATAAGTTAGGAAGGGTCTCACACACATCAGGAAGTGTATCTAATTCATCAGACAAGGTCTGAAACAAGTCAGAAAGGGCTTCAATAAGTTAGAAAGAGTCTCAAACTAGTCTGAAATCTTCTCACATATATGAATAAGGTTCTTAGCTTAGACAAGGACAATTCATTTCTAAGGAAATGCTTTTGACTATTCTTTCATCACCATGACGATCCTGGACCTCTAGCTGTATGTTCTGATGCACTCAGAATTTCAGGAAGGGCCAGAGATATGTGCCCATTCCATCCCCCCATTCTGCCTCCCTTCCCACCCCAGTATTTGGCTTTGCAGCCAAGTGAATAGGACGCCAGACTCTTCTGACATAACTTCCAGGTCATGGTCAAAAACACCTGTCAGTGGAGCTCTTCCCAACAGTCAAATGAACCAAGTTTAGAAGCTGCTACGGTTTTTTAAAGACATTTTAAAAAATAATCTGTGTAAAAATTAATAGCACTTAAGAATTCTACACAAAGATATTCAATGAGCAAAACTGATTGCCATTTTTTTTTTTCCGAATAGAAAATCAGGAAGGGGTCTTATTACGTGGAAATGAAACCGTGGCATGCCTGTGATTAGCAATTTACATGCTCTTTCAGTGGAAAATAAACAGTATTCAGCATGGCTGGTTATCCACTTCCTTGTCTATTGAGGTGACTTGGTGTCTTTATCAATCAGTTGTTTATGGCAATGCTCTAATTAGACATTACCCAAACTTGCCACTAACCTGCATTTTTTTAGCGCTAGGAAATATTTCTGACCCCAAACAGAGGCCTTTGTGTTTGTATAATGCACATGAAAAAAAAGAAAAGACCTCTCCTGGACTGTGTTTTAGACAATGTCAGAGAAAATGTGAGAGTCAGCAGTTGCTGGTTAAAGGGTAAGAGAAGGAAATATTTGGAAAACTGTTGTGCCTTAAAAGTAAAGAATTAGGGAAATAATACCTTGCAAGAGAACACTAACAGTTCCTCAAGCCTCAAGAATTATTGCGTGTGAGAGCAGTATTGAATTACAATTTGTCAAATTAATAACCACAATAATTAAAAATAGATGACCTAATTTGGTCTCATAAATTATTTTTGAGAACCACTGACTCATGCCAAGGTGTTTCTGCAGTGAAGACTTAGAGATCTGCCCTGGTTTCTCCTCCCATCCAGCCTCAGGGGTGGGGAGCTAGACTGCTCCCAACCCCCACCCCCCGGGCCCTGGCTTAGTCAGCTGAGTAGCAGGAAGAACGTCAGCCAGAGTGGTCCGTGGCAAGCAACTTCCAGAGACATATATTCAGTAGTTTTTTGGTGTGTTTGTGTGGATTCTGTATCTTTATCCAAGGACCAAGTGCTGGGGAAACAGGAAAACTTAACATGTTGGATTAAAGATGGCTACAAATTCTTGGCCCTCTCCCTACTAAGAGGTGGAGTTTGTTTCCCCTCCCATCGTATCTGGGCAGATCTTGTGACTCTTTAACCAATAGAGTGTGGCAGAAATGACACTGTACAGGTTCCAGGCACTGAAAACTGGCAGCTTCCAATTCCTTCCTTCTGGAGCATTTGCTCTTGGGCCATTCCTTCTTGGAACCCTGCTACCATGTAGTGAGAAGCCCAAGTGTCATGGAAAGGCGATGTGCTCCATTCAACAGCCCTAGCTGAGCCCCTAGCCAATGGTCAGCATCAACTGTCTGTCACATGCAAGAGCCATTTGGGTCGTACCAACCCAATTCAACCATCAAATGACGGTAATCCCAGCCAACGGCACAAAGACTAGAATAACCTCCCAGCTGAGCTAAGTCAACTCACAATAGACAAGTGAAACAATTAAGAATTAGCTGCCCCTAATATTTATGGAACACGGCCAGACACGGTGCCAACTGCTTTGTATTCTGTACCTTATTTGATTCCTCAAACAACCCTAGGAAATAGGAGCTATTATTGCTATACCTGTTTGACCACTGGGGAAACTGAGCTTCAGGAAGGTTAAGCATCTGACGAAGTGAGTGAATAGTGATGCTAGATAGCCAACCCAGGTCTGATTTCAAAACTTAGCCTTTCTAGTATGCCTCTCTGCCCTCCAAATAATCTGCTTTAGTCAGATTAGTCAGATTTAGTCAGATTAGTCAATAGGGAATTCCCATGCACTCTGCTAGGCAAAAACATATAGATGTATATGGGAAAGCCTACTCAGGGCTCAATTCAATGTTTCGAAGAAACTTTAAAAAACGTTTTACTCTGGAACATTTCCAAACATATATACTAGTAGTATAGTATATAAACCACCGCTCACCTATCACTTGGTTTCAGCAATTATGAACGCAGGGCCAATCTTGTTTCAACTATATCCCCAGTTACTTCTGTCACCCACTATGAGATTATTTTAAAGCAAACCCCAGGCATTGTACCTATTCATCTGTACCTATTCATCTGCAAATATTTATGTATTTCTAAAAGATAATTTTTTTTTTTTTAGAAAGCAGGATTTATTAAGAGGACAGAAAAGTTCTCACAGTGGGAGGGGACCCAAAGGGATTTCTGATAAAAATATTTTTCAGATATTGCCACTATCACAACTAAAGAATATTGATAACAATTCTTGATATCAGCCAGGCTCAGTGGCTCAGCCTGTAATCCCGCACTTTGGGAGGCTGAGGTGAGTGGATTGCCTGAGCCTGCGGGTTCGAGACCCACTTGGGCAACTTGACGAGACCTCATCTCTACAATAAAAATCAAAAATTAGCCGGGCATGGCAGCGTGCGCCTGTAATTCCAGCTACTCAGAAGACTGAGGCAGAAGGATCGCTGGAGCCCAGCAGGTCGAGGCTGCGGTGGCCGGGAGCGGCCACTGCACTCCAGTCTGGGCGACAGAGTGAGACTCCGACTCAAAAAAAAAAAAAAAATCTTAATATCTATGATATTCAGTCAGTGTCCAAAATCTTCTATATAGTCGTGTGTGTGTGTGTGTGTGTGTGTGTGTGTGTGTGTGTGTGTGTGTGTGTATTTTTTAAGGTTGATTTTTTCAAGCTAGGAACTAAAAGTCCCTCACTGCATGTGGTTAATATGTCTCTTATGTCTATTTGATAGGTTATCCTTCCTTCTTTTATTCTTGCCATCTGCTGAAAAATTGAGGCATTTAGCCTGGAAAATTTCTCACCGTCAGTATTTTGCTGTTTTCATCAATCTCTCTAGTGTCACTCAATGTAGCCCTTTAAACTCTGTATTTTCTATAAACTGAAAGACTTAGAGGCTTGACGAAATTCAGGTTTGATTTTATTAGCAAGACTATTTTGTAGGTGGTACTGTGTACTTTCTGTCGCGTCATAATGAGGAGGCTCATGATGTCTGGTTGCCCTATTTTTAGTGAGGTTAAGATTAATCATCGGGTCCAGGTGTTCCCATCAACCTTTCATATAATGAAAGCATTGGAATATTGAAAATTTTTGAGATTCTAATGCTGTAATTTCTTCTGCCTTTAGTAGTTGAAATTTTCCATAATCAAGAACTTTACTGAACTATTTGAATACCCCAAAGTATGGTTCATACTGGAATCAAGCAGAAAAAGTGCTTGACTCTACCTTTAGTCACCAATTTTCAGAAAAGATGACCAAAGAGCTTTAAAAAAACCATTATGAGCCTATGAATTTTAGCATATTTGATGTATTTCAATCCATTACATTTTTTACTCATGTTAAATTCTTCATCTCTTGACAGTTTTAACATACTATACAATTCATCCATTTAAGGTGCACAATTCAATGGTTTTTAGTATATTTACAGAGTTGCCCAACTATTTACTGTAGTCTAATTTTAGAACATTTTCATCATGCCAAAAAGAAAGCCTATATGCATTAGCAGTCACTTTCCATCTTCCCTAACATCCACAACTCTAGGCAAATATTGATTCAATTTCTTTTCTTTTCTTTTTTGAGTTGGAGTCTCACTCTGTCACCCAGGCTGGAGTGCAGTGGCATGCTCACAGCCACCACAGCCTCAACCTGCTGGGCTTAGGTGATCCTCCGGCCTCAGCCTTCCAAGTAGCTGGTACTACAGGCACGCACCACCATGCCTGGCTACCAATATCTGTCTCTATGGATTTGCGTATAATTTCATATAAATAGAACATTATATATGTATATATATAGTGGCCTTATGTCTGGTTTCTTTGCCTTCATGTAATGTTTTCAAGGTTCATCCATGTTGTAGCATGTGTCAGTACTTCATTCTTTTTTATTGCTAAATAATATTTATTTGTAAGGATGAACCACATTTTGTTTATCCATTCATCAGTTGATGGATATTTGGATTTGTAGTGGGTTGAATGGTAGTCTTCAGAAGGATATGTCCATATTTAATCCACGGAGTCTGTGACTGTGACCTTATTTGGGAAAAGATTATTTGAGATTATCCTGGATTATTCAAGTGATCCCTAAACACAGTGACGAGAAGGAGGAGAATGTCATGCAAAGATGGAGACAAGGATTGGAGTTATGCAGCCACAAACAATCAAGGAACACCTGGAGCTGGAACATGCAAAGAATGATACTTTCCTACCAACTTCAGGGAGAGAGTGGCCTACCAACAACTGGATTTCAGACCGATGGCCTCCAGAACTATGAGAGATTCACCCTCTGTTGTTTTAAGCCACCTGGTTTGTGGCAATTTGTTACAGCAGTCCTAGGTCACTTTAGTTTGGGGCTATTATGAATAATGTCGCCATGAACAATCATGTACAAATTTTTGTGTGGACGTATGTTTTCATTTCTCTTGTGTATATACCTAGCAGTGGAATTTCTGGGCCATATGGTAACTTTATTTTACTATTTTGAGGAACTTCTAAACTGTTTTCCAAAGTGGCTGCATCATTTTACATTCCCACTGGCAATCCATGAGGATTCCAATTTCTCCACATCCTCACCAACTCTTATCATGTGTTTTTTTGATTATAGCCATCCTAGTGGGTGGAAAGTGGTATCTCATTGTAGTTTTGCTTTGCAGTTCCCTAATGACTAATGAAATCGAGCATCTTTTCATGTTGTTATTGGCATGTGTACACTTTCTTTTTTTTTTTTGAGTTGGAGTCTCACTCTATCGCCCAGACTGAAGTGCAGTGGCTGCTCCCGGCCACCGCAGCCTCGACCTGCCGGGCTCCGGCGATCCTTCCGCCTCAGCCTTCCGAGTAGCCGGAATTACAGGCATGCACTACCATGCCCGGCTGATTTTTTTATTTATTGTAGAGATGAGGTCTCGCTGCCCAGGCGGGTCTCGAACCCGCGGGCTCAGACAGTCCACTCACCTCAGCCTCCCAAAGGCGTGGGATTACAGGCTGAGCCACCAAGCCCGGCTATAAGAAGTTTTTAAAAACATTTTGAAAAAAATAAAAATAAAAACATATTCTGGATACACATCCCTTCTTAAATATATGATTTGCAAATATTTTATCACATCCTTTGGTTGTCTCCTCACTTTCTTGATTATACTGCTTACAGTAGAAAAGTTTTAAATTTTGATATAGTCTAGTTTATCTATTTTTTTCTTTTGTTACTTGTGCTTTTGATGTGATAGCTAAGAATTCGTTGCCTAACCCAAGGCCGTGAAGATTGACTCATCGTTTTTTCTAAGAATTTTAAACCTGCAGCTCCTACATTTTGATCTTTGTTTCATTTAATTATTATTTTTGTTTGTTTGGTGTGAGGTAAGGGTCTAACGTCATTCCTTTGCAAGTGGATATCTAGTTGTCCCAGCACTGTGTTGAAAAGACTATTCTTTCATCATTAAATTGTCTTAGTACCCTTGTTAAAAATCATTTGGCCATAAATGAATAGGTTTATTTCTGAACTGTTGGTTCTATTTCATTGGTCCATATGTCTGTCTTTATGCCAATTTTAAGAAGTTCTGCTTGCTAAAGATGGGACAATTTGAATATCATAAAGAAAATGGGCAGAATACAGTAGCTCACACTTGTAATCCCAATGCTTTGGGTGGCCAAGGTGGGAGGATCACTTGTCTTGATTACTGTAGTTTTGTGGTAAGTTTTGAAATCAGGAGTGTGAGTTTTCCAAGTTTGTCCTTCTTTTTCAAGATTGTTTTGGCTATTGTGTATCTCTTGCATTTCTGTATGAATTTTAGGATCAGCTTTTAATTACTGTGAAAAAACAAGCTGAGATTTTGACTGGTATTGCATTGAATCTGTAGGTCAATTTGGGGAGTATTGCTGTCTTAATAACATTAGGTCTTCTGACCTATAAACATGTGATATTTTCATTTATTTAGATCTTTAGTTTCTTTAAAAAATATTCTGCAATTTTCAGCATACAAGTGTCACACATCTTTTGTTATATTTATTCCTAAGTATTTTATTTTTTGATGCTATTGTAAATGGAATTGTTTTAAATTTATTTTATTTTCAGATTGTTTATTGCCAGCATATAGAAATATAATTGATTTTTTTATATTGGTCTTGCACCCTGCAACCTTGCTGAACTTGTTTACTGGTTCTAATAGTTTTTTAGTGGATTCCTGAGGATTTTCTACTTACAAGATCATATCATCTGCAAATAGAGACAATTTTAGTCCTTCCTTTCCCATTTAAATTTCCTTTATTTCTTTTTTCTTGTCTAATTGTCCTGGATAGAATTTACATTACAATGTTGAATAGAAGTTGTGATAGCAAACATCTTTGTCTTGTTCCTGAGTTCAGGGTCTTTTTTTTCTTTTTCTTTTCTTTTTTTTTAAGAGACAGGATCTTGCTCTGCTGCTCAGGCTGGAATACAGTGGTACAATCATAGCTCACTGTAACTTGGAACTCCTGGCCTCATTAGAGCCCCTCCCCACAAGCATCCCAAGTAGCTAGGACTATAAGAGCATGCCACCATGCCTGGCAACCTTTTAAATTTTTTCATAGAGATGGGGTCTTGCTATGTTGCCCAGAACTCCTGGCTTCAAGTGATCCTTCCACCTTGGCCACCCAAAGTATTGGGATCACAAGTGTGAGCTACTACACCCAGCCCATTTTCTTTTTGATGTTCAAAGTGTCCCATCTTTAGCAAGTAGAATCTCTTAAAATTGGTTACTGTGTTCTTCTAACATGACCTCAATAGTATTTGATAGCTTCCTTGTTTTCTGCTACAACAGTTTGTACATGATGTACATTTCCTGCCCCAGATCGGAAATCAACTATTTCTCTAAAGAAATAGTTGGTTCCCTCTCCCTTTTTTGAGTTTAGGTCTCATTCTGTCACCCAGACTGGAGTACAGTGGAACAATCACAGCCCACCAAAGCCTTGAACTCCTGGGCTCAAGCAATCCTCCCCCCTCAGCCTCCTGAGTGGCTGGGACTACCAGTGCATGCCCCCACACCCGGCTAATTTTTTTATTCCCTTGCTTTGTTTCCTAGGCTGGGCTCGAACTTCTAGGCTCAAGCAATCTTCCTGCCTCGGTCTTCCAAAGTGTTGGGATTACAGGTATGAGCCACCACACCTAGCTGAAATAGCTGATTCCCTTTAGTGGATAAATACATTGAGAAACCACAATCTGCATACCAGGAGTATTCATTGCTATTAGGTTGATCATTGCCTTTTCAGTGGGCAGAGCTGGGAAGTTTGTACTTTTTAGAAATATAAAACTAATTAATAAATTTATATTGATATCTCCAATTCAAAATTAAAATTATATGACTTTTAAATAATTTCATTGAATTTTTATTTGTGCCTTTTTTCCATTAGGTTGAAAATACTATTTCTTAATGACAGTAACATAGATATTTATTTGCTTTATCCTAATATACATGTGTGTATAAGTATACATACATATATAGGTGTGTGTTTATATGTGTATATATGCACTATACACACTAATGGTTTCGCAAAAGCAATAATAGAATAATCACTAACAGTTTAAAATTCTTTTTGTACTTCTTTTTGTCCATAGGATATGTCCCATGAAAGATGTAGCCGACCGGGCTCGGTGGCGCAGCCTGTAATCCCAGAACTTTGGGAGGCCAAGGTGAGTGGATTGCCTGAGCCCGTGGGTTCGAGACCCGCCTGGGCAACTTGGCGAGACCTCATCTCTACAATAAATCAAAAATCAGCCAGGCGTGGTAGTGCATGCCTATAATTCCGGCTACTTGGAAGGCTGAGGCGGAAGGATCGCCAGAGCCCAGCAGGTCAAGATTGCGGTGGCCGAGAGTGGCCACTGCACTCCAGTCTGGGCGACAGAGTGAGACTCTGACTCAAAAAAAAAAGAAAGAAAGTTGTAGTCAGCACCATGTATTTAAAATTATTTGAAATCATTTTTTGTGTTGTTAAGTCACCAATTTGATATACACTTTCATTTGTTTCACTTTTCTTTTGTTATTCAGGGATTGCTTTTTTTGATTCTTTTGATTTTAATTTATTGTTATAATTATGTGAAAATATTTTTGTTTCCCAAGCAAAGTACACTCAGAAAAGCTCATCCTTGCCCCCTCTACTGTTCTCTCTCTCTCTCAAAGAATGAGGGAATAACTTTTAATTTTTAAAATTAGTTTGTGTAGCCGGGCTCGGTGGCTCAGCCTGCAATCCCGCGCCTTTGGGAGGCTGAGGTGAGTGGATTGCCTGAGCCCGCGGGTTCGAGACCCGCCTGGGCAGCGAGACCTCATCTCTACAATAAATCAGAAAAAAATCAGCCGGGCGTGGTAGCGCCTGCCTGTAATTCTGGCTACTCGGAAGGCTGAGGCGGAAGGATCGCTGGAGCCCAGCAGGTCGAGGCTGCGGTGGCCGGGAGCGGCCACTGCACTCCAGTCTGGGCGACAGAGTGAGACTCCCACTCAAAAAAAAAAATTAGTTTGTGTTTCTCCTTTCATTGCTTTTTACCCTCAGAGGACGTGATTCCAGCACATACCATATTTATTGACTTAATGTTCCCCAATGTATAGCCCAGGCACTACGGGCAATGAAACCAACATCATCAGGATCGTCTGTGTGCTCGCCATCAAAGCCGCAGCACAGCAAAGGTATGGCTTCAGGCGTCCCAGCACCACAAAGTGGCTCCCATGGAAATTTCCTTTGCTGAAAGATGCAATTATTGGTTGAATTAAAGTTCCTTTTTTCAGTATATATTAAGTAATGATTTCAGATTTAAGTGACTTAATCAATACCTTAGGAAAGCTAACATTTCCAGTGCTTTTTGTTAGGATAGTTGATATGCAAAGTTTTAAATTTCTCACAAATATTCTATTTCCTTTATGATCCTTGGTCAATGTGTCAGTTAGGATTGGGTTCCACAGCATGTAACAGAAACCCAAATTACGGTGGCTTAAACATGATGGGGTTTATTTTTTTCTCCCATAAAAAGAGCTCAGGGGTGGGCTTCCGGGGCTGACATGGCAGCTCTTTATGTATTCAGACCCAGGCTCACTCTTTCTGCTTCCCTGCAGTGCATGGCTCCCATCACCAAGATTGCTTCATAGCACTGGATGGATGTTGCAACTGACGTTAGATACACATTCTAGGCAGGAGACAGGAGGAAGGGGAGAGGACGAAGGGTTAAATCACTCACATTAATCAGTTCCCTTTATAAAGCTGTCTCACAGGCCTCACGCAATGACTTTTGCTTTCACGTTATTAGCCACCAATAGCTGCAGGGAAAGCTAGATAAACACTGTTTTTAAGCTGCGCACATTCCTACCCTCAACAATACAAGGTTTCTATTACTAATAAGAAGGGAGCATGAATAGTAGGCAGGCAACTAGCAATCTCTACCACAACCTCAATCATCATAATCTTGTGAATTGTTCAAGCACACGTGAAGCACTGCCATGTCAGGATGACCTCTGTCATCCTGATCACAAGGACGGAGGACCCTCCCCTTGCAGCAAAAGCAGCTATCCACAGCATTTTGTTCAAGTCTGTTCTGGTTGCTTCCTAGTTTCTGCTGCCTTGTTTCTTTGCCAGCACTGTGACCCCGCTGCCTTTGACACACCAGCTCTCTTTTTTTTTTTTTTTTTTGAGTTGGGGTCTCACTCTGTCGCCCAGACTGGAGTGCAGTGGCCGCTCCCCGCCACCGCAGCCTCGACCTGCTGGGCTCTGGCGATCCTTCCGCCTCAGCCTTCCCAGTAGCCGGAATTACAGGCATGCGCTACCACGCCCGGCTGATTTTTTGATTTATTGTAGAGATGAGGTCTCGCTGCCCAGGCGGGTCTCGAACCCGCGGGCTCAGGCAATCCACTCACCTCAGCCTCCCAAAGGCGCGGGATTACAGGCTGAGCCACCGAGCCCGGCCACACCAGCTCTCTTGCCTGGATTTGGTCACTTACACACTGATGACTCAGTCTGTTTCTACCCTGGGTTCCTGAGTGTGCCCACTCAGCCTGGTAACCTACCTACACCCCCTCATGTCCAACTTTAACCCCTACCTCGTTTTCAGCTTTACCATTCCCAGGCTGTCCCTGACCCCCTGAAAGGATCCAGCTTTCAATAAGGAATAAGTTATAGTTCTAACGGTTGACAGTTACCATCCCGATCAATGTGTTTATCTGATAAATTGCAGCCTCAAATGTTGTGGAATTTTTTGTTTTGAGACGGAATCTTGCTCTCTCTCCCAGGCTGGAACACAGTGGCACAATTATATATAGGCCACTGGAGCTTCAAACTCCTGGGCTCAAATAATCCTCTTGCCTCAGCCTCCCAAGTCACTGGGATTAAAGACATGAACCACCTGACCTAGCCTGTTGTGGAAGTTTTCTTTTTTAATTTTTAAAATTTTCTGTAGAGACAAGGTCTTGCTATGTTGCCAAGTCTGGTCTCTAATTCCTGGGCTCAGGCAGTCCTCCCACTTGAGTCTCCCAGAATGCTGGGGTTATAGGCATGAGCCCCTGCACCTGGCCCAGTTGTGAGATTTTTAATAACCAAAGGTAAACTGCTTAGTGGAAAAGCCAGCAAACTAGCAGGCAGGAAACATGGGTTTTACACTGTTATTCATTTATTATTCAACCAATAAAGTTTTCTGAACTCTTACTTTGCGTCAGTCATGAGTACGCTTCTGCTGATTTGCTGTGGAAGCTGGGACATGTCACTTCACCTCTCTGTGCATCTTTTTTCCTGGACTAAATGGACTTGAAGGCTATTTTAGTTTGCGTTCTTCTAGAGGCAGACTCTGAGACAGGGATTTGAGTAAGACAGGAAATGAGGAAGTGAGATGGTAGGGAAGGTAACCAATAAAGCACCTGTTACCAAGCAAATAACCACTGAGGGCAACTGGGGCTTAATCTTGCTGAGGATATGTGGGAGACAGTGTGGACACGTACCGCAGGGCCATCCCACCTGACGGGCAGAGAGCTTGGCTATCTCTAGCCAGTCATTGGTAAAGTCCTGCTAGGGTAGGGGTTAATTTTCTGGTATTTCCACCTGCTTCCTGGCTAGCAAGGTAGGCTCCAGAGGCCAGAGAAAGCCCTCAGGAAAGAAATGCAGGTGATGAAAGCTGAGAGGTAGTGGTGAGGAAACAGAGGGGGTGTCTGCCACAAAAGCCTTTCTAGCTCTGATGTTCTAAGAAAGAAATTTAATTTCCTTTGCAAATGAAGAAAATTGTGACATTGGAGGAGTTTCTCTTTTAAGATACTACAATAAATCAAAAAATTGGCCAGGCGTGGTAGCGCTCACCTGTAATTCCAGTTACTTGGAAGGCTGAGGCGGAAGGATTGCCTGAGCCCAGCAGGTCAAGGCTGCAGTGGCTGTGAGCATGCCACTGCACACCAGTCTGGGTGACAAAGTGAGATTCCAACACAAAAATAAAATAAAATAAAATAACTCAGCAAACCTCTGGGATGTTCAGCATTCATATTTTTCTCTTAGACTATAAGCTGCTTGAGAGCTGAGATAAACGTTCACTTATATATGGGTCACTTATAAATGTCAACACAAGCCGGGCTTGGTGGCTCAGCCTGTAATCCCGCGCCTTTGGGAGGCTGAGGTGAGTGGATTGCCTGAACCCGCGGGCTCGAGACCCGCTTGGGCAGCGAGACCTCATCTCTACAATAAAATCAAAAAAATCAGCCGGGCGTGGTAGCGCATGCCTGTAATTCCGGTAACTCGGAAGGCTGAGGCGGAAGGATCGCCGGGGCCCAGCAGGCGAGGCTGCGGTGGCCGGGAGCGGCCACTGCACTCCAGTCTGGGCAACCGAGTGAGACTCCAACTCAAAAAAAAAAAAAAAAAAAAAAAAAATGTCAACACAGTTGCTGATTTAAAAAAAGACACTTATTAAAGAGTTGAATGAACTAATGAATTAATCTCTGAAGAATGTAATACAATCTTTATTTTACAGTTTAGATAACCTTTTTTTTTTTTTTTGGAAACAGGGTTTCACTCTAACCCAGGTTGAAGTGCAGTGATACCATCATGGCTCACTACAACCTTGAACTCCTGGGCTCAAGCAATCCCCCTGCCTCAACTTTCTGAGTAGCTGGGACTACAGGAGTGTACCACCACGCTTGGCTAATTGTTGTATTTTTTTGTAGAGATGAAGTCTCACTTTGTTACCCAGGCTGGTATCAAACTCCTGGCTAGATAAACTTTTTATTTTAGAATGGTTTTAGATTTACCGGAAAGTGAATCTAAATCCAAAACCCATAACTCCAGCCTAATCATGAGAAAAACATCAGAAAAATCCCTGGTGAATGATATTCTACAAAATATTTGATTGATGTTCCTCAGAAATTCCAAGGTTATTAAAACCAAGAAAGTCTGAGAAACTGTCACAGTCAAGAGAAAGTGAAGCTAGTAGAGAGGGTTCCCATAAACCCCACACCTGGTTTCCCCCATGGCTAACACCTTACTTTGCAATGATATTTATCACAATGAGCCAATATTGATAGATGATTATTAATTAAAGTCCATACTTATTCAGATGTCCTTAATTTTTCCATAATTTCCTTTTATCATCCCAGGATCCGTCATTGAGACATCATGTTGGCCAAGGCTTCTCTTGACTGTGACAGTTTCTCAGACTTTCTTGGTTTTAATAACCTTGGAATTTCTGAGGAACATCAATCAAATATTTTGTAGAATATCATTCACCAGGGATTTTTCTGATGTTTTTCTCATGATTAGTCTGGAGTTATGGGTTTTGGGAAGGAAGACCACAGAAGTGGCATTTCCATCACATCGTATCAAGGGTACTGTAAAGCAAGTGCAGAGAAAAAGAGAATGAGCCTAGTGGTTAGGTAAAGAAAAGAAAATTTATTAGAGGGAAAGGAAAGAAAGACTGGCCCTTAAGAAGAACCAGCAGCTTGTTATTTTGGCATGTCCCTCTTATACTCCGTAGCTGGGGTCTGGTGGTCATGTAGCACACGTAGTCCTGAGGAAGCAGGTGCTGGTGGTCACGTCGTTCTGAGACATGGCCTTCAGGAAGCGGGCTGGTGCTGGTGGTCATGTAACCTTGAGGAAGCAGTCTGGGGCTGGTGATTACAAAGCCTTGAGATGCGCTCCTTGAGAAAGCAGATGTTGGTAGTAAACCAGTCAGTAACAGGGTGCTGCCAATCACACAGCCCTGAGATGCAACCTTGAAAAGCAGATGTTGGCAGAGAAAACAAGACGTCGCAGCCGGGCTCGGTGGCTCAGCCTGTAATCCCGTGCCTTTGGGAGGCTGAGGTGAGTGGATTGCCTGAGCCCGTGGGTTCGAGACCCGCCTGGGCAGCGAGACCTCATCTCTACAAAAAAAATCAAAAAATCAGCCGGGCGGGGTTTAGCGCGTGCCTGTAATTCCGGCTACTCGGAAGGCTGAGGGGGAAAGGGTCGCCGGAGCCCAGCAGGTCGAGGCTGCGGTGGCCGGGAGCGGCCACTGCACTCCAGTTGGGCGACAGGGTGAGACTCCAACTCAAAAAAAAAAAGAAAAGAAGACGTCGCTTAAGCAAGTGTGGAAGGAGTGGAGAGAAGTGAGTGGCGGTTGTAGCTCCCTAACAACATAACTTGTCACTGTTGATGTTGACCTTGATCAGCCAGAGGCAGTACTTGTCAGATTTCTCCCCTGGAAAGTTGCTTCTTTTCCCCCTTTCCACAATGCGCTCTTTGGAAGGAATCACAATGTACTGTTCACACATAAGTAGAGGGCAGTTATGCTCTACCTCCTTGAGGGTGGAATATCTACATAAATAATCTGGAATTATTCTGCACTGAACATTTGTTTCTTCTTCCACATTTATTATTTATGCAGTTATTTATATTAGCATGATCTCAGGGATTTCGGGGTTATAATACTACAATACTACTTAATTTTTGTGCTCAAATTGTTCCAGCTTTGGCCACTGGGAGCTCTTTTAGTTGACTCCTGTGTCCTTTGGCAAACCTTTTGACATATCCCCATAATTTTGTGTGTGTGTGTGTGTGTGTGTGTGTATGTGTGTGTGTGTGTGTGTGTAACACTTCCTTACCTTCAGGACTACAAGATATCTAGGCTCATTTTGTATATTTTCAGCCACAGCTCTAGAATCAGCCATTTCTCCAAGGATTCTGGGTTCCTTTTTTTTCATTAGGAAATGGCATTAGAAATCACCATCTAGCCAGGCTCGGTGGCTCAGCCTGTAATCCTGCGCCTTGGGAGGCTGAGGTGGGGATTGCCTGAGCCCGTGGGTTCGAGACCCGCCTGGGCAGCTTGGTGAGACCTCATCTCTACAGTAAATCAAAAAACTAGCCGGGCATGGTAGCGTGTGCCTGTAGTTCCAACTACTTGGAAGGTTGAGGCGGAAGGATCGCCGGAGCCCAGCAGGTGGAGGCTGCGGTGGCCGGGAGCAGCCGCTGCACTCCAGTCTGGGCGACGGAGTGAGACTCCAACTCAAAAAAAAAAAAAAAAGAGAAACCACCATCTAGGCACTAGGTGTGCTTGCTGCTACTGGTCTATCATTGCTTCTAAGCACTCTCAGCTGATAGAGCAAAGAAATATATATATGCACACTAACTAGTGTGTATCTACATGTCTGTATTTCCATCTGTGTTCATTTACATCTATATTAAGATAAGTATGATACTGTCATACTGATGTCTCCAGCTCTAATCCAGAAACACATGGATTACAGCTTTCTACCCTTGCTTCTCTGTAACTTCCCTCTCCAACAGTGAGAAACCTGGTTTTCATCACCTACCATCCATTTACTTAGTTGTTCACTTCCAGTATAAATGTATAGCAGGATTAAAATTGTTAATGTGTACCCTCATAGGAAACAACTTTAACAACTCAAGTATAGTGGTGTTAGCTGGCCGTGGTGGTTCACGTCTGCAATCCCAGCACTTTGGGAGGCTGAGGCAGAAGGATCGCTTGAGGCCAGGAGTTCGAGACCAGCCTGGGCAACCCAAGCGAGACCTCATCTCTACAGAAAGTCAAAAAATTAACTGGGAGTGGTGGCATGCATCTGTAGTCCCAGTTACTCAGGAAACTGAGGTGGAAGGATCGCCTGAACCCAGGAAGTCAAGGCTGCTGTGAGCCATGATCGTGTCACTGCACTCCAGCCTGGGCGACAGAGTGAGACCCCAACTCACAAAAAAAGTATAGCGATGTTTATTTACAGTTCCTCTTGTCTTTGGTCTTTCAATAGCTACTGATTTCCAAAGTACTTAGGTTAGCACTTTTCCCTCTAACCCCTTCAGTGAAATTATTTCAAACATTTCTAATGCAGTTAGATTATTTTGTCACATTTTGAATTCTATCTTGGGATCACCTGACTTCTTAAATGACCTTTTAAAAATTGCATACAAAGCCAGGCTCGGTGGCTCAGCCTGTAATCCCGCGCCTTGGGAGGCTGAGGTGAGTGGATTGCCTGAGCCCACTGGTTCGAGACCCACCTGGGCAACTTGGTGAGACCTCATCCCTACAATAAATCAAAAAATCAGCCGGACATGGTAGCACGTGCCTGTAATTCCGGCTACTCGGAAGGCTGAGGCGGAAGGATCACCGGAGCCCAGCGGGTCGAGGCTGCGGTGGCCGGGAGTGGCCACTGCACTCCAGTCTGGGCAACAGAGTGAGACTCCAACTCAAAAAAAAAAAAAAAACATTGCATACATTAAGGTTTACTTTTTGTGCTCTAAAGTTCTATGGGTTTTGAAAAAAATGCGTAATAGCATGTATCTGTCATGACAGTATCATACAGAATCGATTCACTGCCCTAAAATCCTCTGTACTTCATTTTTCTTTTATTTCTTTTTTGTTTGTTTGTTTTCTTGAGTCGGAGTCCCACTCCATCGCCCAGGCTGGAGTGCAGTGGCACACTCACGACCACCGCAGCCTCGACCTGCTGGGCTCAGGCAATCCTACCACGCCTGGCTAATTTTTGATTTATTGTAGAGATGAGGTCTCGCCAAGTTGTCCTGGCTGGTCTCGAACCCGCGGGCTCAGGCAGTCCTTTCACCTCGGCCTCCCAAAATACTGGGATTACAGGCTTGAGCCACCCCACCCGGTCTGTGCTTCATTTTAAACCCTCTTCCCTTCCCCAACCCTTGGCAACCACTGATCTATTTATTATCTCTAGTTTGCCTTTTATAGACTATCATATAAAATAGAATCAAAGTCAGGCACGGTGGCTCATGCCTGTAATCCCAGCACTTTGAGATGCTGAGGTGGAAGGATCACTTGAGGCTAGGAGCTTAAGACCAGCCTGGGCAAGATAGCAGGACCTCGTCTCTATAAAAAACAAAAAAATAAGCCGGGTGTGGTGGCACACACCTGTAGTTCCAGCTACTTGGAAAGCTGAGGCAGGAGGATCACCTGAATCCAGGAGGTCGAGGCTGTGGTGAACTGTGAGTGTGCCACTGCACTCCAGCCTGGGCGACAGAGTGAGACTCTGATTCAAAAAAAGAAAAAAAGAAAGGGAAAAAAAGAATCATACAATATGTGACCTTTTCAGATTGGCTACTTTCACTTAACAATAGACATTTAAGATCCATGCATGTCTTTGTATGGCCTAATGGCACATTCCTTTTAATCACTGAATGATATTCCATTGTATGGCTGTACCACAGTTAATTTACACACTCACCTATTAAAAGACCTCTTGGTTGTTTCCAATTTTAGGCGATAATGAATAAAGCTGCTATAAATATTCATGTGCAGGTTTTTTGTGTGGACATAGCTTCCAAATCAGTTGCTTAAATACCTAGGAGAGCAATTGCTGGATTGTATGATCAGACTATGTTTAGCTTCATAAGAAACTGCCAAATAGTCTTCCAAAGTGGCTTTACCATTTTTTCATTCCCATCAGCAACGAGTGAGAATTCTTTTTTTTTTTTTTTGAGTTGGAGTCTCACTCTGTCGCCCAGACTGGAGTGCAGTGGCATGCTCCCGGCCACCACAACCTCGACCTGCTGGGCTCTGGCGATCCTTCCGCCTCAGCCTTCCAAGTAGCCAGAATTACAGGCATGCGCTACCAAGCCCGGTTGATTTTTTGATTTATTGTAGAGATGAGGTCTCGCCAAGTTGCCCAGGCGGGTCTCGAACCCGCGGGCTCAGGCAATCCACTCACCTCAGCCTCCCAAAGCGCAGGATTACAAGCTGAGCCACCGAGCCCGGCTGAGAATTCTTATTGTTCCACATCCTTGCCAGCAATTGGTACTGTCAGGTTTTGGGATTTTAGGCTTCTAATATGTGTGTATTTATATCTCATTGTTGTTAAATGCAACCTTTGGTAGACCACACTGGTTCTCCTGCTCTGACATTTTATGCTGCCTTCCCCTTGGGGACTGACATCTGGGTTTTTTGGTATCATTTATTTAATAATGTCCTCTCTTTCTCTGGATTTCTTGGTGGAAAGAAAGCCAGCTGCAACCTTGGATACAGCTTTAGGTGTGCTGTGCTTTGCTGGTGAGAATGCTACAGAATTTCTCAGTAATGAAATGCAGTCTTTGGTGTTAGGACTTCCTCACTTAAAGCCCTTGGGCAGCACAGTATTGAAAGTGCAATTCCAAGTTTTTGCTGGCAATTGGCTGACCTGAGCAAGGAACTAAATTACCCCAAGAACTAAATTATGGTCCACTCAAAACAACTTCTTAGCCCTTTCTCATTCATTTCTGCCAAGAATTCAAAACTCTGTCTTAGCCGGGCTCGGTGGCTCAGCCTGTAATCCCGCGCCTTGGGGAGGCTGAGGTGAGTGGATTGCCTGAGCCCGCGGGTTCGAGACCCGCCTGGGCAGCGAGTCCTCATCTCCACAATAAATAAAAAAAATCAGCCGGGCGTGGTAGCGCGCGCCTGTAATTCCAGCTACTCGGAAGGCTGAGGCGGAAGGATCGCCGGAGCCCAGCAGGTCGAGGCTGCGGTGGCCGGGAGCGGCCACTGCACTCCAGTCTGGGCGACAGACTGAGACTCCAGCTCAAAAAAAAAAAACAAAAACAAAAAAAACTCTGTCTTGGCCCAAACTCATGGTACAATTTAGTTTTAACCCATCCACATGTAGCTGGGCAAATTCTTAGCCTATAGGTGGCCTCTGGGGGCTCACCAATTTCCTCATCATTCTTCTCTCTGACCAGCTGGTCATGTCCAGTTGGCAGTCCTGGATGACTCATACTGCTATAGGTCATCCCAGATGCCACCAGTAAACTACATTTTTATTTTAAAACAGAGAAAAGCATACAAGACACATGTATAGAATAGCGAATTACTACAAAGTCACACCTTCATAATAACCATCAGGTCAAGGTCAAGAAGTAGTACTTTGCCAGACACATCAGAAACCCTTCTATGTCCACTATTCTGGGTTTTATAGTGATCATTTCCTAAGCATGCATCCTTAGTCACTTTAGTTGAGCCTTGCTTTTTTTAAACAATTGACTCATTTCTTTTGGGGGGGTGGGGCTCGAGGACTCCCCCTCTCACCCAGACTGGAGTGCAATGGCACAATCCCAGCTCACCACAGCCTCAACCTCCTGGGCTCAGGCCATCTTTCTGCCTCAGCCTCCCCAGTAGCTGGGAATATAAGCACACACCACCACGCCTGGCTAATTTTTTAATCTTCTGTAGAGACAAGGTCTCGCTTTGTTGCTCAAGCTGGTCTCAAACCCCTGGACTCAAGCAATCCTCCCACCTCGGACTCCTAAAGTGCTGAGATTACAGGTGATTCATCTTTTGAATCTCTTCATCTACAGTTTCCCTCTCCAACTCTTTATTTTCCTTGTTGAAGAACACGGACAATTTGACCTATAGAGTTTCCTAAAATCTGCATTTTGCTGATGAGACACTCATGGTGCATTTCAACATGTATTCTGTCCCCTGCTTTCTCTTGAAAATCGTAGTAAGATCCAGGGGTTTGATTAGACTGAATTTCTGTCTTTTTTGCAAGACTGTAAGCGGTGCTGAGTTCTTTCATCAGGAGACACATGATGGCTGGTTGATTTTCATTGCCTAGATCAATTAATTCACTGATTGGTGCACAAATGGTTATAACCTAATTCTTTCATTTAATTTTCATTTATTAGTTGGAATAATTTTATAAAGAAATGTTTACGCAATCTATTATTTGGTTACCTAGTGGCACAGTTTCTATAGGAAAAGCAAGACATATGTTTGATTCTGTCCCTTTATTTATCAGTTTTCAGATGATGAATTGGTTCCTTGACATCCTTCAGGGAGGCCAATTTTAAAATATAACTATGAATTGGAATTTTTTTTGAGTCAAGGTCTCACTCTGTCCCTCAGGCTGGAGGGCAGTGGCACCACCACAGCTACCACAGCCTCGACCTGCTGGGCTCAGGTGATCCTTCCACCTCAGCCTTCCAAGTAGCTGGAACTACAGTTGTGCACCACCATGCTTAGCTAATTTTTTAAATTTATCGTAGAGACAAGGTCTCGCCATGTTACCCAGGCTGGTCTTGAACTCCTCAGGGAATCCTCTTGCCTTGGCGTCCCAAAGTGCTGGGATTACAGGTGTAAGCCACCGTGCCCAACAGAATTTTAAAAATTTAGACATACTATGGGTTTTAATTCATTGTGATTTTTTTTTTTGAGATGGTGTCTTTTTCTGTTGCCCAGACTGGAGTACAGTAGTGCCATCATGGCTCACTGCAGCCTCGAACTCCTGGGTTCAGCCTCCTGAGTAGCTGGGAGCACAGGCATGCACCACCATACCCAGCTATTTTTATTATTTTTTTGTAGAGACGGCACCTTGCTACATTACCCGGGCTGATCTTGAACTTCTGGCCTTAAGCAATTAGCCTTGGCCTCCCAAAGTGCAGGGATTACAGGCATGAGGCACTGCTCCCAGCCTCCAAAGCATTTTTTATTGTGGTAAAATATACATAACATAAATTTTACCATTTTTAAGTGTACAGTTCTGTGGCATTAAGTATCCATTGCATTTTTTTTTTTTGAGTTGGAGTCTCACTCTGTCGCCCAGACTGGAGTGCAGTGGCCACTCTCGGCCACCGCAGCCTCGACCTGCTGGGCTCAGGCGATCCTTCTGCCTCAACCTTCCAAGTAGCTGGAACTACAGGCACGTACCACCATGCCCGGCTACCATTGCATTTTAAAAGTTATGGAAGCTCTGCTCCATTTTTTTAAAAACTACTCTATTTTTAAAATCTGTATTTCCTAGTCTAGAGCCTTTTGAATGAAGTTAAGAGAACCTCATCCCCACATTTGCTTTCCTCTTGCATCTTTACTTTCCAATCAGCACAAGCAAACACGAGCCAAAGTGAGAAGTGAAACACCCCACCTCACAGATGCTGTCTGCAGTGTCACAAGTTATGACTCATGTTTAGCCCAGAGATTGTCGCCAGAGTGAGCAGAAGGAAGACAGCCTCTGTAAGTGTACCAGGGCTGAGGTTTTTAAATTTATATAGTTTAAACATGAATGACGTTTAAATCAGAGCTGAATTACTTCCATCCTGATCACATGCTTTATTAAAATTCACCACTGTATTTTTAATGTGTGAAATATTTGAGTTTCAAATACCTCCACTTTTTTCAGATTGGAAAATATGTGCACGGAGATCTTTCCCTTTGACCTTTAACCCAGACTTTGGCAGCTGAGGAGACAGCTGCAGAAAACTTGCACAATCCCGTTGAATGGACATGTTGTCCTAACCTTTATTCATTTCTCTCCTTTGGAGTCACTTGATTCCCTATTTTTATTTCTCCCCATCTTCTTTCTGGGCTTACCCACTCGGTTGGATGAATGGTTGGGAATTCAACCTACAAGTATACACAGAAGTATTCCAGACTTTTCTAAAGTCCACTGGAAAAGTTTTCATAAAGAAATCAAAGCCCACATGTAAATAAATTTAAGAAAAGTAGGAACAATATTCATAAGAGCCAACGTATAACCGTTTGGATATAAGGAAGCCTTGTATCAGGCAGCATCCCAGAAAGCGATAAAATACAATACGGGGCCGGGCTCAGTGGCTCAGCCTGTAATCCCACACTTTGGGAGGCCGAGGTGAGTGAATTGCCTGAGCCCGCGGTTTCGAGACCCGCCTGGACAACTTGGCGAGACCTCATCTCTACAGTAAATCAAAAAAAATTAGCCGGGCATGGTAGCGTGCGCCTGTAGTTCCAGCTACTTGGAAGGATCGCCGGCGCCCAGCAGGTCGAGGCTGCAGTGGCCAGGAGTGGCCACTGCACTCCAGTCTGGGCGACAGAGTGAGACTCCAACTCAAAAACAAACAAACAAACAAAAATACAATACAAGCAACCCCCTTGGGTCCCCTCCCACTGTGGGAGCTTTTCTGTCCTCTCAATAAATCCCGCTTAAAAAAAAAATACACCTAAATACCCCAGCAATGTGACATCACTATCTTAACAAGTCTTGGGGAGGTGGGGAAACCTTATTGAGGGTAATCATGACAGGTAATTGATGGTCATGTCAAGAGAAATGGTATGTTCAAGTCTATCTACTGAAAACAAAGAGTAAATAAAGAATGGTTAGTTTATTCATTTGGCCATATTTCTGAAGTGTCACTTATATACGAAGCCCTGTGCCTGGCACTGAGAATATGGCTGTGTAAGGTCCTCATGGATCAAACGATTGAGAAGGGGAAGCAGATTGGTATAATGAACCGTGAAGTCTCTGAGATTTTACTACGCTTGCAAGTTAATAAGTTAAATTGTCACAGGTTCATGGATGTGGGCAAAAAATACAAGGATCCTGGGCCAAAGGCAAAGGATTGTATTACTCGTGACACAGCAGACAGCATATTTGCATCAGTGTGCCCTGCGCCCCCAACTCTGATAACAGAGAATTGGATGTGCTCAGAGAGATGTTTGCACACACAGTGGACTGCATTACAGGAGAAAAACGCTAAGTTTAGGGGACCTGAATCTTTTATAATAGGTAGTAAGCGTACTTGCCCTTTACTCTGGGAAAGCCTGTTAGCGATACAAACATTCTTAAAAAGATAGTCCAGAACAAGCTAATACCAGTGTAGATCAGTCAGTAGGCAACGACTCCCAGACATGTGAATGAGCCTAGCCAAGACTATCAGAGTTGCCTAGCTGGCCTCCAGTTGACCCTAGACATGTAAGCTATGAACACTATTGTTTATCCCTGAGGTTTTGTGGTTGTTACAGTCATTATTGTAGCAATAAATAACTGATACCATCACAAATGGCTTGTTAAATTTCAAAATCTAATTGAGCTTTTCCATTGTAACCAAAGCTCTCTTTCTGAAATACAGATCTTATCAGACCACTTCGCTGTGTAAAAGCCTTCAGTGGCCTGGCACTGTGGCTCACAGCTGTAATCCCAGCACTTTGAGAGGCTGAGGGGAGAGCGTTGCTTGAACCCAGGAAATCGAGAATAGCCTGGGCAACATAGCAAGACCCCGTTTCTACAAAAAATCAAAAAATTAGCAGGGTGCACGCCTGTAGTCCTAGCAACTGGGTGGGCTGAGGTGGAAGGATCACCTGAGCCTGGGATGTCAAGGCTGTAGTGAGACGTGATTGTGCCACTGCACTCCAGCCTGGGTGGCAGAGTAAGGCCATGCCTCTAAAAAATAAATAAAAATAAAAACAAAAATAAAAAAGCCTTCAGCTATAGACTGCAACCCAAACATGAAATTCAGAGTTTCTGATAGTCTTGTACCCATTTTCCTTTTTTTTTTTCGCAGTGGAGTCTCACTGTATCACCCAAGCTAGAGTGCAGTGGCACACTCACAGCCACCCCAGCGTCGACCTGCTGGGCTCCGGCGATCCTTCCGCCTCAGCCTTCCAAGTAGCTGGAACTACAGGCGTACGCTACCACGCCCGGCTAATTTTTTAAATTTATGGTAGAGACAAGATCTCACCAAGTTGCTTGGGTTGGTCTTGAACCTGCAGACTCAGGTAATCTACTCGCCTTGGCCTCCCAAAGTGCTGAGATTACAGGATGAGCCAACTCATTTTCTATTTTATTTATTTATATCTTTAAATTGACAAATAAAAATTGTGCATATTTCTGGTGTACAATATGATATTTTGCCCATTTTTTTCTTTCAATTTCACCCTTCACCTCTCCTCTCTTCATTCTATGTCCCTTCCATTCTCTTTCTTGCTTCTGGCATTCCACTCACATGCAGCACACAAATTTCCCTGCACTTAAAAAAAAGGAAAAAAATTTTTTAAGAATACTTAATATTATAAAAGTTATTTATTCATGTTAGTAAATCTGAAAAGTACAAAAATGTCCAAAAAGCACCACACAGGACAACCTTCCCTTAAGACATTTGTCCCCCAGGTTTTTTTGCCTATGTGGTATGGTATATGCTAATGCTAATACCAGCTCTCTCTCTTTCTCTCTCTCTCTCTCTCTCTCTCTCTCTCTCTCTCTCTGTCTGTCTCTCTCCTCTCTCTCTTTCTCTCTTTCTTTCTGTCAGGGACTCGCTCTGTTGCCCAGGCTAAAATGTAGTTGCACGATCACGGCTCACTGCAGCCTCAATCTCTGGGCTCAGGTGATCCTTTGGTTTCAGCCTCTTAAGTAGCCAGCACTACAGCCATGCACCACCACTCCCAGTTAATTTTTAAATTTTTTTGTAGCGACAAGGTCTTGCTATGTTGCTCAGGCTGGTCTTGAACTCCTGGGCTCAAGCAATCCTCCCGCCTCAGCCTCCCTAAGTAGTGGTATTACAGGCGTGAGCCACTGTGCCCGACCCCAGATACCTTTCTCTATCATCACTGGGTGTGAAGGTATTTTCTATTTAGAAAAATGTGGAGGAACAGTAACGATATTAAAGACAAATGAGAACTTAAGAAAAATAATTGCAGTATCTATGATAGACAATAGGTTAATAGCTTTGTCCTATAAATAGTTCATACAAATCATTTGCAAAGTATACAGTTGGCCTTCCCTAACTGCAGGTTCCACAGTTCCACATCTGTATATTCAACCAGCTGTGGGCAAAAAGTATTAGAAAAAAAAATACAGCAATAAAAAAAATACAAGCTGCAAAACTATACAGTATAACAATGATTTACATAGCATTTACATTGCATTAGGTATTATAAGTAATCTAGGGATAATTTAAAGTATATGGAAGAACGTTCATAGTTTATATGCAAATACTATGCCATTCTCTCAGGGACTTGAGCATCCGTCCTGCAGATACTGAGGGACCACTGTACACAGTAGAGGAGCAAGGAACAGGACCAGGCAGCTCCCAAATAACTATAAATGACCAAAACCAAACAAAGCCATGTTCAACTTTAAAGGCGCAAGTTACAACAATGTACATCATTTTTTTGTTTATAAGATTAGCCAAGTTAAAAAACAATACATTTGAGTGTTAGCAAGTGTACTCTCATATATCGCTGGTGTATGTGTAAATTGTCATCACTTTTCTGGAGGGCAAGGTAGCACTGTTTGTTAAAACACCTATAAAGTTCTGCCCTTTGGTCCTGTAATTCCACTTCTAGAAATTTATCATAAAGAAATAATCAGATATGTGTGCACAGAGGTATGTTCACTGCAAGGTTGTGTAATAGAAAGTAAGTAAAAATGACAACATTCCCAAGAATAGGAAATTGAATAAATTAATTATGGTACATTCAACTGATGGGTTACTTTTTTGACCATTAAAATAATAAAAGAGCCCGGGGCAGTGGATCACTCCTGTAATTCCAGCACTTTGGGAAGCCGAGGTGAGAGGATTGCCTGAGCTCACAGATTCGAGACCAGCCTGGGCAACTTGGTGAGACCTCGTCTCTACAATAAATCAAAAATTAGCCGGGCGTAGCGTGCACCTGTGGTTCCAGGTACTTGGATGTCTGAGGCAGAAGGATCACTGCCCTCCAGCCTGGGTGATAGAGTGAGACTCCAACTCAAAAAAATTAAAAAATAATAATAAAGGAAGCCGGGCTCGGTGGCTCAGGCTGTGATCCCGTACCTTTGGGAGGTTGAGATGAGTGGATTGCCTGAGCCCGCAGGTTGGAGACCTGCCTGGGCAGCGAGACCTCATCTCTACAATAAATCAAAAAATCAGCCGGGCATGGTAGCAAACGCCTGTAATTCCGGCTACTTGGAAGGCTGAGGCGGTAGGATCACCGGAGCCCAGCAGGTCAAGGCTGCGGTGGCCGGGAGCGGCCACTGCACTCCAGTCTGGGCGACAGAGTGAGACTCCAACTCAAAAAAAAAAAAAAATAATAATAATAATAATAATAATAAAGGAGAGTTACATGTATTGGCATGGAAAGATACACAAATACATTGTTAAGTGAGAAAGATGATCTGTAGAACTGAATGTTTTGCCCCATATACATATGTATATTATTTCTGAATACTGATGTAGTATTTCTTTAAAGAATAGGCCAAGATATATTGCATAACCTCAGCTATATGTGCAATCTAAGAAAGTCGAACTCATAGAAGCAGAGATTAGAATGGTGGCTACCAGAGACTGGGGGAGGGAGGTGAATGAGGAAAGCGGAAGTGTTAGTCAAAGGGTTCAAAGTTCAGTTGGACAGGAGGAAGAAGTTCTGGTGATCTACTGCACAGCAAGGATATAATTATGTATTGTATATTTCAAAATTGCTAAAAGAGTACATTGTAAATGTCCTCACCACAAAATAATAAGTCTGTGAGGTGAGGGATATGTGAATTAGCCTGCTTTGCTCATTCCACAATATATACATGTATCAAAACATCACATTGTACTTCATAAACATATACAATTATTATCTGTTAATTAAAAAGAAAAGTAACTAACAAAAAGAATATACAAAGATATTATGAGTGGTAATTTCTGGGTGGTGGGATTATGGTAGTTGTTAAATTTTTTTCCTGAATTTTTACTTTTTTAATTTGTCTAAAATGAAATATGGATTACTTGTACATTTAATTAGAAAAAATGGATGATTGATTAGTGTTTTAATTATTATTTCCTTACATTTATTGAATGTATTTATAGCCAACATAACAAGAAATAAGTTCAGAACATTGTTGGCTGTGCTTTTGTTTTTTTTTCTTGAGTTAGGGCTTCACTGTCACCCAGACTAGAGTACAGTGGCACGATCATGGCTACCGCAGTCTTAAACTTCTGGACTCAAGCAATCTTCCCACCTCAGCCTCGCATTTACTACAGGCTAAGTTGGAGTCTCACTGTCGCCCAGGCTGGGGTGCCGTGGCACACTCCCGGCCACCACAGCGTCGACCTTCTGGGCTCTGGCGATCCCTCCGCCTCAGCCTTCCAAGTAGCCAGAACTACAGGCACACGCTATCACGCCAGGCTAATTTTTTGATGTATTGTAGAGATGAGGTCTTGCCAAGTTGCCCAGGCGGGTCTCGAACCCCCGGACTCAGGCAATCCACTCACCTCGACCTCCCAAAGTGCTTGGGATTACAGGCTGTCACCGAGCCTGGCCCCTGGCTAATTTTTAAATTTTTTTGTAGAGATAGGGGTCTTGCTATGTTGCCCAGGATGGTCTCAAAATCCTGGTCTCAAGCCATCCTCCTGCCTCAGCACCAGGATTAGGAGCATGAGCCACTGTGCCTGGTGGAGGGAAGAAGGATTTAAATACACAGTGGTATGAATCCCAAAGGCTCAAATAGGATTCTCATGGGAACATTCTGATGTCCTTCTCTTCTGGAAACCCCACTCTATTTCCTTATAGATTTCCTGTATTCGTTATCTATGACTGCATAACAAATTCCAAAACTTAGTGGCTTAAAACGAAAAGAAACACATTATCTCTTATGATTTCTTTAAGTCAGGGATTCAGACAGGGGACGGCAGAGACAGCTTGTTTCTGCTCCATAATATCTGGAAAGACTCAATGACTGCGAGCTGGAATCATCTGTAGGCTCCCTCACTCCCTCACTCACATATCTGGTGGCTGCTGCTGGCTGTCAGCCAGAACAGCTACACGCTGTGGCCTTCTAATGTGGCCCAGACAGCGGCGGGGTCCAAGAGCAAGTATCCTGAGACAGTGTGCAGTGGAATCTGTATGCTTTATACAACCTAGCCTCGGTAGAACGCTAGCATCATTCCACAATATTCCGTTGGTCAGAGCAGTCACGAGCCTCCACCAAGACTCCAGAGGAGGGAACACAGACCTCACTCCTCTGTGGGAGGGGTGTTAGTGTCACATGGAAAGAAGAGCATGTGGAATGGGATGCATGCACGGATGCAGCCATATTGGGAAAATACAATCTGGCACACTCCTCAAATTTTTACAGGAACTCACTAAACATCTTGGATCCATATTTTAAAAAAGAAATTGAAATCACAGAGGAATTTCTCTCTTCTCTCCCTTCTTTCCCTCCACCTTTGCCTCCTTTTTTTCTTCCCTCCTTCTTTCCCTCCCTTTTATCCTTCTTTCCTTTTAGCTATAAACAGCGCAACCATCAGTGAGCTATTGTTTCACAGTGTGAAGTCTTGCCAGCAGGGTCATTTTGATGGTCTGCCTGGTGTCTCCCCCAAATAATTTTATTTTTGCTATGGTTACATTTTCTTTTCTTTTTCCACCAAGCAATGGTTATGAGATATTTTATTTCCCATATTGTTGGAGGTTATCTTGCCAAACAATCCTTTGTTATATCTTACCTAATTATTTTCAAGACAGATTTTATAACATTAAAAACATTAGAAATGGGAGAATGTTTTTATTTAACAAATACTTTAGTGTGCTCCTTATGTGCCAGACACTGTTCCAAGCAGGCCCTTTACAAATATTAACTTGTTTATTCTTCATAACATTATTCTCAGTATACAAGTGAGAAAAACAAAGGCACAAAGCAGTTAAGTAACTTCGCAAGGTCACAAAGCTATAGCATGGCCGAGATAGGTGTCAAACTCGGGGCATCTGGCTCCCAAATCTATATCCTTAACCACCATGTTATACTGCCTCTCTATCATTATTCTACTGCGTTGACCCCTTATTAACTTGAGCAACAAGAAATATATAGCCTCTGAGTCAGGTGTGATGGTGTGCACCTATAGTCCCAACTACTCTGGCTGAGCTGAAAGGATTGCTTGAGCCCAGGAGGTCGGGGCTGCAGTGAGCTATGATTGCACCACTGCACTCCAGCTCGGGTGACAGAGAGAGACCTTGTTGGAAGAAAGGGAGGGAGGAAAAGGGGAGGATGAAGGAGAGAAAGCAAGAGAGAAGGAAAGAAAGGAGAGAAAGAAGAAAGAAAGGAAGGAAGAAAGAGAAAAAGAAAGCCTCTGGGATGGATTTAGAGTCTATCATACTCAGTGATCTATCACAGAAACAAAGAACTGAGTACCATATGTTTGCACTCATAAGCAGACCCTGAACATTTACCATAATACTATAAGAAAGGGATTGGCAGTAGCCAGAAACTGCCAGGGGAGGGTAGGGGTGGGCACATAATGTCGTAAGGGTACCTGATCTCAAACCAGGCGAAGCGGGGACCAAAGTGAGGCCCAAACTTTACCTGTACGATGACCATTTGTACATCTATCCTGAATTGTACCCCACATCTTTAAAATAAAATAAATTTGTAAAAAATAGCCTCTGGAAAAACATAAGCTCTCAGATGTATAAAATAATGAGTAAGCCGGGCTCGGTGGCTCAGCCTGTAATCCCGTGCCTTTGGGAGGCTGAGGTGAGTGGATTGCCTGAGCCCGAGGGTTCGAGACCTGCCTGGGCAACTTGGCGAGACCTCATCTCTACAATAAATCAAAAAATAAACCGGGCGTGGTAGCACACACCTGTGGTTCCAGCTACTTGGAAGGCTGAGACAGAAGGCTCGCTGGAGCCCAGCAGGTCGAGGCTGCGGTGGCCGGGAGCGGCCACTGCACTCCAGTCTGGGCGACAGAGTGAGACTCCAACTAAAAAATAAAATAAAATAAAATAATGAGTAGCTAGAGAAATATTCTTGGATGCCTGGGACAGACCTGGGGGGAGGGGCTTTGGACCAGCCCCAGTCCCGCTCCTGCTCCTGCCCCTGCCCCTTCCACAGCAGGTTCACAAGGAGCGGTACCCCTGCCTGAGGCTGCCCTCTGGCTGGCCCAACCACACTTAGCAGTTCCTTGTCCCAGATTGACCGGGACAGGGTCGGTAGTTTGCTAGATGTAATGTTGTGAAATATACAAGAAGTTCAAAGCATTTTGTTAATATATTTTTTCACAGAGCTCCTGTAATAGGGTATTGTTGCCTCCGTATTGCAATTAGAGAGAGACAAAGAGGTTTCGAGTGACTTCCTCATATCACACAGTCAAAGGACTTCTGAGAAGTGAGCAATGTTCTGCAGACATCAGGCCTCTGACTTTTACCACTGCAAAGTAATCTCCCCCGAACAGCCTCTCCCAACAATATCAGGTTTCCTTGGCTGAGTATTTAGGAGGCTGCTGGTGAGTCTAATCACTTGGGACATCTTAATAACTGAAGTCACATTTGAGGGAAAAACTTATAAAGAGGCTGTGGGTGATTGAGGGCATCTTGTCAGAAGTCTGGCTCCAAACATGCGTGTTGCCACATATTTGAAATTCGGAGACGAGAATGCAGAAATATTTTAACAAAAGTAGCAGAAGAGGTTTTTTTGATTCTTCTGAAACAGTATTTTCAAAGAAGAGACAAGTGTTTTCAAAGAAGAAGCAAGTTCTCCATTAGCTGAAAAGCACCATTTATTCAATACTGTAAATGAAGTATTTGTTATTGGCGTAAACAAAGATGTAATATGGATCCCTGAGGCAGACTTTCAGGAAGCCGGGGAAGAGGGGAGAAAGGAAAGAAGAACTAAAAGAGAGACGGCTTGGAAAAATATGCAGTTTGGTCTTGGACATTTGCCAGGAAAAGCTGGGTAATGAAGGATTAAAACCAAAACAAAATGGAAAGGAAGTAAGGGTAAGAAAAAGGCCACAAGAAATAAAGGGCTGGCAACGCGAGCAATAGGAGTGAAAGCTTCAGATCTTGTTATGGGGGGGGTGTGAGCATGCGGCATGAGGGCAGCAAGCTGAGGTCAAAACTCAGGGTAAAAAAAAAAAGCAGCAAATAAATGAACAGAGGGGAAAAGATGAATAAGGAGCTAGAATAGAAAGAAAAAAGGAAGCACTTTTAACAGGAAACAGACCAAAATAGATATACACAGCGTCATCTGAAGGGAAAGGGGGAGAAGGGGCCATCGACACTCTGCAAGCAGAGGAATTTGGGGAGAGATGATCTGAAATAATAAAAAACAAGAGGCCTCTCAAAGTACCTGCCAATTCTGTCCCTGTGAATTACAGAGGATGGAGGCTCTGGATGTGATTACGGGAACGGTTGATTCCCACGATTTTCCATCCCAGAAGTCAGCCACCTTTCAAGGCCAGTGGGCAGGATCCTAATCACTGCTTCTTAAGCGTTGCAGCGGCCTAGGGTGGCAGTCAGTGGGGAGGAGGATGAGGGAATGTACAAGGCCACAAGGAAGGCATTGGGATGGATGAGTGGGTTGGTTGGCAAGAACCTCTGACCACCTGGCTACAAACATCACAGTAGGGGGCGCCTTATCTGACTTCATCTCCCTACTGCTAGGGCCACTTGATGTCCATCTGTGAAGTCAGCCTTCTGTAAGCTCTAGGACAAATTCTGAGCTTAGATGGACTATCTCAGGAGCTCCAGCCCCAAACGCTGGAACCCAGAAACAGAGCATCTTTGCTGCTTTTGTTATCTTGACCTTGAACTTTGTGTCTCCCTAACTAGAAGCTACAGTTCTGCATGTTCTTAGTCATAGTTCTGCTTTTTACCCTCTCCTGGTCTTGGGTTTGTACCTTGTATTTAAGGCCCTGCCGTGGGCCCCTGTCTGCTTTTTTTTTTTTTTTTTTTTTTGAGTTGGAGTCTCACTCTGTTGCCCAGTCTGGAGTGCAGTGGCATGCTCCCAGCCACGGCAGCCTCGACCTGCTGGGCTCCGGCGATCCTTCCGCCTCAGCCTTCTGAGTAGCCGGAATTACAGGCATGCGCTACCACGCCCGGCTGATTTTTTGATTTATTGTAGAGATGAGGTCTCGCCTGCCCAGGCGGGTCTCAAACCCGCGGGCTCAGGCAATCCCTGTCTGCTTTTTAATGCCCTCTAAAGCTGGGGGTCTTGGTTTAGTCCTGGCAGGGTCCCCTCCGTAATCCAAAGTCCTGCCAAAACCCCTTGCTAGTGATTGGCTCCGACTGCTGGAGACAGATGACTCTGTCACCCATTGCCCATCTGTCCTCCTGGCTTTCTAAGCATTGCCTTTGCCTGGATTCCCATCAGATGCTTTGAGCACCTTTAGGGACATTCTGTTCACCCAACCTTGACCTTCCTTATGCTCCTTATATTGCACAGTCAGCTGGTCTTTGCCATAGCTGTCAGATGCCATGGGCTGTCTGCTATACTGGACTGCTCTCAACCTAGAAGCTGAGTCCGTGCCCTGTGTCCCTGCAACTGTGCCTGTCTACTAGCATCTGTGCCATTCCAGAGGTGAGGGGGCAGTTTGAGGTGTCAGTCTTTCTAAGCCTGCCCCATCTTACCACAGCTAACTTGGTCATGCCCAGGTGACGTCTTGGACTTAAAAATAAAAATAAAACAGCTTGTTTCAGTATCTTCAAGAATATATTGCCAGTAGGATTGTGTATTTAACCACTCTGGAGCCAAGAAGAGACCAGGAAATAGACATTCAGAAATCAGAGACGCAGCAGACACTGACATTGACCCGCCCACAGCTGGTACTCGCTCTTCTAGTTCAAGACCAAGGCTTCTTACTACACGCACCTGTGACTCAACTTGTGCGTTTTATCTCAGCTGTGAGCGGGGTTGCCAGGGAGTAAACTCCCCTGGGAGCAGCCCTCAGCCAAAGATGGAGAAGAGTTTAGGATAAATACCCTAGCTTGCTTTCTTCAGGATGTGCGGGGAGGGGTATGACTAGACAATAAGGGAGAAGGCGATCTCAGAAAACACGAGTAGGGGAGTGGAAAAAAGACATGAGAAGACAAGGCAAAGGGTGAGTTATTGAGCATATTATAGTTATGGGTAACTGAGACTCCATGCCACTGGGGCACTCTGAGAGAGAGTGTAGAACACACTTTGGGGTTGTCTAGTCATACACCCCCCCCACATACACATGAACTTAACAACGTTTTGCAGGATTTTTTTTTTAAAGATGTGGGGTACAATTCAGGGTTAGGTATACAAACGCTGATTATGCAGGTACCCTTGTTGATGAGGTGTGCCCCTCCCTCCCCTGGCAGTTTCCCTCAACTGCCAGTCCCACCCCTCTCCCCCGGCAGTTTCCCACTACTGCCAATCCCTTTTTTATAGTATTATGATAATTGTTCAAGGTCCGCCTATGAGTGAGAACATATGGAACTCTGTTCTTTGTTTCTGTGATAGGTCACTGAGTATGATCAACTCTAAATCCATCCGTGATAGCCGGGCTCGGTGGCTCAGCCTGTAGTCCCGCGCCTTTGGGAGGCTGAGGTGAATGGATTGCCTGAGCCCACGGGTTCGAGACCCGCCTGGGCAACTTGGCAAGACCTCATCTCTACAATAAATCAAAAAATCAGCCGGGCGTGGTAGCGCATGCCTGTAATTCCAGCTACTCGGAAGGCTGAGGCGGAAGGATCGCCGGAGCCCAGCAGGTCGAGGCTGCGGTGGCCGGGAGCGGCCACTGCACTCCAGTCTGGGCCACCGAGTGAGACTGCAACTCAAAAAATAAATAAATAAATAAATAAATCCATCCGTGTTGCTGTGAAGTCCATATGTTTGTCCTTCTTTATGACTGCATAATATTTGCAGGGTGTTTTGAAAATGATCAATCACATTAAAGTGCCTTTAACTCATGTCTGTTTGTATAGCTCTGTGAGGAGATGAATGCAGAGCACACACGTCTTCTCTTACACACAGAACAGAGATGGTTTTCTTTTTTTTTCTTTGAGTTGGAGTCTCACTCTGTCGCCCAGACTGGAGTGCAGTGGCCGCTCCCGGCCACTGCAGCCTCGACCTGCTGGGCGCCGGCGATCCTTCCGCCTCAGCCTTCCAAGTAGCTGGAACTACAGGCGCGCGCTACCACGCCCGGTTAATTTTTGATTTATTGTAGAGATGAGGTCTCGCCAAGTTGCCCAGGAGGGTCTCGAACCCACGGGCTCAGGCAATCCACTCACCTCAGCCTCCCAAGGCGCGGGATTACAGGCTGAGCCACAGAGCCCGGCTGAGATGGTTTTCTAAAGGTAGATCACTGACCGGAGTTTTTAGTTATAAGAGCCACTTCAGAGACTTCTTTTAGAAAAACAGTCACCACTGGCAGCACATTTCAGTGACACAGAATGGGCCACAAAACTTGCTTACTTGTGTGACATATTCAACCTGCTCAACGAACTCAATCTGTCACTTCAGGGAGAACAACTGTGTCCAAGTCGGCAGATAAAGTGGCTACATTCAAAGCCAAACGAATTATGGGGGCGATGAGTGAACATTGGGACTTTTGACACATTTCAAACATGAGCAGAGGTTTTGAAAGAGACTGAGCCAGAGTCTTCTTTCTCCCAGCTGGTGCATGATCACCTATCTCAGCTTTCAGAAGAGTTTGAGCATTACTTCCCAACCACAAAAGATCCCCGAACTGGGAAGGACTGGATCCACGACACGTTTGTGAATAAGTCAGATGAATTGATTTTGTCCGTGCTAGAAGAGGATCAACTACTTAAGACTGAAAATGACAGTGTCCTTAAAAGGATGTTTGAGACAACTTCAAATCTCCGTATGTTCTGGATTAAAGTCAAGATGGACTATCCTGAGATTGTCCCGGGAGCACTGAAAGCCTGCTTCCATTTCCAACATCCTATCTTTGTGAAGCAGGGTTTTCTGCAGTGACAGCAACCCAAACAAGATCATGGAGTAGACTGGACATAAGCAACACACTTCAGGTGTCACTGTCTCCCATCACCCCCAGATGGAAACATCTAGTTGCAGGAAAACAAGCTCAGAGCTTCCCTGATTCTGCATTGTGAGTTGTATAATTATTTCATTATCTATTGCAATGTAATAATAATAGAAATAAAGTGCACAATAAATGTAATGCGCTTGAATCACCCCCAAACCACCCCCCACCCTCCAGGACGCGGAAAAATTATCTTCTATGAAACTGGTCCCTAGCCGGGCTCGGTGGCTCAGCCTGTAATCCCAGCGCTTTGGGAGGCTGAGGTGAGTGGATTGCCTGAGCTCTCAGGTTCGAGACCCACCTGGGCAACTGGGCGAGACCTCATCTCTACAATAAATTAAAAATTAGCCGGGCGTGGTAGCGCGCGCCTGTAGTTCCAGCTACTGGGAAGGCTGAGGCGGGGAAGGATCGCCGGAGCCCAGCAGGTCGAGGCTGCGGTGGCCGGGAGCGGCCACTGCACTCCAGTCTGGGCGACAGAGTGAGACTCCAACTCAAAAAAAAAAAAAAAAAGAAAAAGAAAAAGAAAACAGGACCTTCTATTAACCAAAACTTGCTTCTCTGTACCTTCTGCTCTTGGTTCTAGCTCTATCCTTGAGAGGGAATGCCACAACACAAATTGAACCCTTCAATAAAACAACTCCTTCAATATTCAAAGGCAATTATCTGGTCTCCTCAAAGTTTTGTCTTTTCTTGATGAAATGCTTATTCATTTTTCAAATATTTGCAGTCCATCAATCATGTGCTAGACACTGTTAAGAGCTGAGGATACAGTAATGAGTAAGACAGAAATGATCTTTTCCAACACGGAGCTCAGTGTCTAAGAAGAGAAACAGAATTAATCAAAACTTATTATTTTGACTTCTGCTTCTGGAAAGGAATAGGAGTGCCTTTCTCTGTCCCTGCCACTAAGTACAGCTGGAACAAACATAAGAAGACTCTGAAAGGTGGAACGAAGGGAGACTGGCTAGGGACCTTGGGACTTGAGGAATGACATGGTGGTAAACTCCCTGGGTTTATATCTTTGCCTCATATATTCCACTCTGGGTAATAGAATTCAGAAATGCCAACCTTCACCAGGCTGTAATGAGAGACTCTGGGCCTCCATCAATGGGTATCAGAAAAGGCCAAGTGGGGAGCCAGGACTATTATCCACCATGGATGAAAAGGAACCCTTCCTTCCCCGGTGTCAGTGGAAACCACTTAGAGAGCCTGGACGCTCACCCCCACCCACTAGTAATGAAGTGGCTCCTCTCACTCCTTGCTGGAGTGGCGACAGAGGAAGCATACTGGAGAGTCAGGACTTTGACCACTGCTCAGCAGTAAAGAGACCACCCCCCCAACGTTGTCAGAAGAGGCAAATGTGAAGCAGTAATGAGGCCCCTTTCCCCCTTCCAGCCAGCATAGTATCAGTGGAGGCCTAATGGGGAGCTTCAACTCACATCCCTACCCAGAAGTAACAAGGAGTTCCTCCTTGCTGTTTTTCCAGTGTCATCATAGACTGAGTGGAGAACGTGGTGGATGTCTATGTCTATCTGGCAGTAATGAGGTGACGTGGTACCAGAGGAAGCCTGTTAAAACTTACAATTTAAGCCGGGCTCGGTGGCTCAGCCTGTAATCCCGCGCCTTTGGGAGGCTGAGGTGAGTGGATTGCCTGAGCCTGAGGGTTCGAGACCCGCCTGGGCAGCGAGACCTCATCTCTACAATAAATCAAAAAATCAGCCGGGCGTGGTAGCGCATGCCTGTAGTTCCAGCTACTCGGAAGGCTGAGGCGGAAGGATCGCCGGAGCCCAGCAGGTCGAGGCTGCGGTGGCCCCACTGCAATCCAGTCTGGGCGACAGAGTGAGACTCCAACTCAAAAAAAAGAAAACCAAAAAACTTACAATTTAAATACAACTCTGAGTCTCATAAGGTTTCAATAGGAAACCACTCATCATATCAAGAACCAGGAAGATCTCAGTTTGAGAAAGATAACCAGTAGATGCCACCACATGAGATGACAAAGATGTCAGAATTTTAAAGCAGCCATCATAAAAATGCTTCAATAAGTCATTATAAATGTGCTTGAAACAAATGAAAAAATAGAAAGTCTTAACAAAGAAATAGAAAGTCTTAGCAAAGAGATATAATACATAAAGAATAACCAAATTGATATTTTAGAACTGAAAAATACAAACAAACAAAAAGCACAATGAATGGGCTCACAGCAGAATACAAAAGACAAAAGAATAAATGACCTTGAAAATATGAAATACATAAATGACCACAAATGGCCAGAACAATCCTCAGCAAAAATACAAAAGCAGGAGACAGCATACTCCCAGACTTTAAACTTTATTATAAAACGACAATATTCAAAACAGCCTGGTATTGGTACAAGAACAGGCATATAGACCAACGGAACAGGATAGAGATTCTGGAAGCAAAACCTCAATTTCTCAACCAACTCATCTTCAACAATGCCTCCACCACCAATGGCTGGGGAGAGAAGAACCTATTCAGTAAATGGTGCTGGAAAAACTGGCTGACCGTGTGAAGATTAAAACAAGACTCCTACCTATCACCTTATACAAAAATCAACTCTAAATGGGTCAAAGACCTAAACATAGAACCTCAAACTACAAGAACTTTGGAAAATGCCAGAGACACCCTTATGGAAATTGGAATTGGCAACCAATTCCTGATCAAAACCCCAAGTGCCCATGCCATAAGTGATAAGATAGACAAGTGGGACCTCATCAAACTGACAAGGTTCTGCAAAGCCAAAGAAACCGTCAAGAGAAGGGGAGACAGCTCACAGACTGGGAAAAAATATTTGCCAACTCTATGTCTGACAAAGGACTAATATCTAGGATCTACAAGGAAGTCACATATGCCGAAAAGAAAAAAAACAAACAACCCATTACAAAGTGGGCAAAAGACATGAATAGACACTTCTCAAAAGAAGACATACGAGCAGCCAAAAGATACATGAAAAAAATGCTCAGCCTCGCTAATCATCACAGAAATGCAAATCAAAACCACCTAACTCTAGTCAGGATGACCATCATCAATAACTCAAAAAACAACAGATGCTGGAGAAGATGCGGGGAAAAGGGAACATCTACACTGTTGGTGGGAGTATAAACTAGTACAACCTCTATGGAAAACAGTTTGGCGATTTCTAAAAGATCTAAACAGCAACCTCCCATACGACCCCACAATCCCCCTTCTGGGAATATACCCAGAGGAACTCAAATCACTCTAATGAAAAAGAAACCTGTACACGCATGTTTATTGCAGCATTATTCACAATAGCAAAAACATGGAACCAACTGTGCTGCCCATTGAAAGAGGAGTGAATTTTTAAAATGTAGTACGACAGCCGGGCTCGGTGACTCAGCCTGTAATCCCGCGCCTTTGGGAGGCTGAGGTGAGTGGACTGCCTGAGCCCGCGGGTTTGAGACCCGCCTGGGCAACTTGGCGAGACCTCATCTCTACAATAAATCAAAAAATTAAGCCGGGCTCGGTGGCTCAGCCTGTAATCCCAGCACTTTGGGAGGCTGAGGTGAGTGGATTGCCTGAGCCCGCGGGTTCGAGACCCATCTGGGCAACTTGGCGAGACCTCATCTCTACAATAAATCAAAAAATTAGCCGGGCGTGGTAGTGCGCGCCTGTAGTTCCAGCTACTCGGAAGGCTGAGGCGGAAAGATTGCCGGAGCCCAGTAGGTCGAGGCTGCGGTGGCCGGGAACGGCCAGTGCACTCCAGTCTGGGTGACAGAGTGAGACTCCAACTCAAAAAAAAAAAAAAAAAAAAAAAAATTAGCTGGGCATGGTAGCACGCGCCTGTAGTTCCAGCTACTCAGAAGGCTGAGGCGGAAGGATCGCCAGAGCCCGGCAGGTCGAGGCTGCGGTGGCCGAGAGCGGCCAGTGCACTCCAGTCTGGGCAACAGAGTGAGACTCCAACTCAAAAAAAAAAAAAAAATTTAAAAAAAATAAATAAATAAATACATAAAATGTAGTACATATACAAGATGGAGTATTATGCAGCCATAAGGAAGGACTAAATTATGAACTTTACAGCAACTTGGGTGGACTTAGAGGCTATAATACTGAGTGATCTATCACAGAAACAAAGAACCAAGTATCACATGTTCTCACTCATAAGCGGACCTTGAACAACTATCATAAAACTGTAAGAAAGGGATTGGCAGCATTGGGAACTTCCAGGGGTGGGGGGGGCACGCCTCATCAACAAGGGTACCTGCATAATGAACATTTGTATACCTTACCCTGAATTGTACCCTACATCTTTAAAATAAATTTTTTTAAAAAAGAAAATATAAAAGAAAGATTATGCAATCTGAACTACAGAGAAAATATAGGCTGAACAAAAAAGAATAGCACCTGAGAGATAGGTAGGACTATAACAAAATATCTTGTCATCAAAGTCCCAAAAGGAAAGAGAAAAATGTGAAGCTGAAAACTTCCCACATTTGGCAGAAGAGAAAAATCTACAGATTCAAAAGTTGAGTGAATCTCAAATGGGATAAATCAAAATAAGATACGCACCAAGACACATCATAGTCAAACTTCTGAGAACTAAAGACAAAGAATAATTCTTGAAAACAGCTAGAAAGAAATGATACATTATCTATAAGGAAAAAACAATCAGAATGATTGTTTTATGGGTTTTTTCATCAGAAACTATGGAAGCCAGAAGGAAATGGCACTACATTTTCAAGTACAGAAGGAAAAGAACTGTCAACTTGGAATTCTATAAGCAATGAAAACATACTTCAAGAATGAAGAGGCAAAAAAAAATTCCTAGATGGAGGAAAGCCAGTAGACTAATCCTAAAGAATGGCTAAAGGAAATTCCCTAACACAAAGGAAATATTGATATAAAAGAAGAAATCTTGGAATATCAGAAAGGAAAGAAGGACAAAGGAAGGAGAAAATATGGGCAAATGCAATAGATTTTCCTTCTCCTTTTGAGTTTTATAAATTATTGTTGATGGTTGAAGCAAAAATTATAACACTGTCATATGTGGTAGAGGAAATTTTTAAGACAACTACAAATTGGGGAGGAAAAAGGGATGCAAAGAGAGGTAAGTTTTCTACACTCAAACCAGTGAAGTGACACCAGTAGACTGTGATGTTATATACAGTCATGCACCACTTAACATTTCTGAGAAATGCATCATTAGGTTATTTTTTGTTGTGTGAACATCATAGAGTGTACTTGCACAAACCTAGCTAGTATAGCCAACTACATACCTAGGCTGTACGGTCTAGCCTATTGCTCCTAGGATACAAACCAGCACAGCATGACTGTACGGAATACTGTAGGCAACTGCAACATAATGATAAGTATTTGTGTATGTAAACCTAGAAAAAGGACAGTAAAAATATGGTATAAAAGATAACAAATGAGACACTTTTACAGAGCACTTACCATGAAAGAAGCTTGCAGGACTGGAAGTTGCTCTGAGTGAATCAGTGAGCAAGTGGTGAGTAAATGTGAAGGCCTAGGACATAACTGTAGACTTTATAAACACTGTACACTTGGGCCACAATGAATTTATTCAATTTTTTCTTTCTTCAATAATAAATTAAACTTAGCTTACTGTAAACGTTTAACTTTACAAACGTTTACTTTTTTTAACTTTTTGACTCTTGTAATGACACAGCTTAAAACATAAACATACTGTACAGCTATACAGAAACATTTTCTTTATATCATTATTCCATAAGCTTTTTTCTATTTATAAAATTTATATTTCTCTTTTTTTACTTTTTAGACTTTTTTGTTAAAAGTTAAGACACAAGCACACATTAGCCTAGTCCTACACAGCGTCAGGATCATCAATATCACTGTCTTCCACCTCCACATCTTGTCCCACTGGAAGGGCTTCAGGGGTGATAACATACATGCAGCTGTCATCTCCTATGATAGCAATGCCTTCTTCTGGAACACCTCCTGAAGGACCTGCCTGAGACTGTTTAACAGCTAACTTTTTTAATAGGTAAAAGGAGTACACTCTAAAATAATCATTAAAAGTATAGTATACTAAGTACATAAACCACTAACAGCTGTCTATTATCATCATCAAGTATTATGTACTATACATAATTGTATGTGCTATACTTTCTTTTTTTTTTTGAGTGGGAGTCTCACTCTGTCGCCCAGGGTGGAGTGCAGTGGCCGCTCCCGGCCACCGCAGCCTCGACCTGCTGGGCTCCGGCGATCCTTCCGCCTCAGCCTTCCGAGTAGCTGGAACTACAGGCGAGCGCTACCACACCCGGCTCATTTTGATTTATTGTACAGATGAGGTCTCGCCAAGTTGCCCAGGCGGGTCTCGAACCCGCGGGCTCAGGCAATCCACTCACCTCAGCCTCCCAAAGGCGCGGGATTACAGGCTGAGCCACCGAGCCTGGCTATGTGCTATACTTTCATATGACTGGCAGAGCAGTAGGTTTGTTTATGCCAGCATTACCACAAACATGTAAGTAACGCATTGTGCTAATGCATTAGGATGGTGACAACATCATAGGAAATTTTCAGCTCCATTATAATCTTATGAAATCACTGTAATATATGCAGTCTGTCATTGACCAAAATGTTGTTATGCAGTGCATGACCATATATATAATGTGCTACCTAGAAGAACCAATAAGAAAACTATATAAGGAGATACACTCAATAATACTACAGGTAAATAAAAATGGAATTCTAAAAAATACTCAAACAACCCACAGGAAGGCAGAAAAAAGAAGACAGACAAATGGAAAGCAGAGAATAAAAAGAAAACAACAAATAAAATGCTGACTTAAGTTTTTACATATCAATAATTATAATACATTTAAATGGCCTAAAGACAGCAATTCTAAGACATATTGGCAGAGGGAATAAAAAAACAGGACCCAACTCCATGTTGTCTACAAGAAATATACTTCAAATATAATGGTTGGTTGAAAGTAAAAACACAGGAAAGCTATATAACTCAACCATTAATAAAAGAAAGAAGGAGTGGCTATGTTTATATCAGATAAAGTAGATTGCAGAGGAAAAAATTACCAGGGACACAGAGTGACATTATATAATGATAAAAGTGTCAATACTCCAAGAAGACATAAAGTCCTATGTGTATGTGCAGGAAATAAAAGAACAGCTAAATAATAATAATAAAATGTTAATCAAAACCCAATAGAACTGAAAGAAAAAATAGACAAACTCACAGTTAAAGTTGGGAACTTCAACATTCCTTTCTCAACATTTAATGAACAGTTAGACAGAAAATTAGCAAGGATATGGAAGAACATAACACCACCATTAACCAACAGGATGGAACCAATATTTATAGAACACTCTACCTAGCAAGCAGAATACACATTGTTTTCAAGCGTCCATGGAACATACCAAGATAGACCATAAAACAAGTGTTAAATTTAAAAGAATTGAAATCATATAGTGTGTTCTCTAACCACAATATAAACAGACTAGAAACCAATAATAGAAAGATAATAGGAAAATCTCCAAACACTTGGAAACTAAACAAAACACTTCCAAATAATCCATGTGTCAAAGAGGAAGTCTCAGGTGAAATTCAAAAGTACATTAAACTGAGTGAAAATGAAAATGCATTCAAATTTGTAGCACAGCAGTGCTGAGAGGAAAATTTAAGGCATGAAATACTTCCATTACAAAAGAGGAAAAATCTCAAATTAATAATTTAAGCTCCGACTTCAAGAATGTAGAAAAAGAAGAGCAAAACAAACCCAAAGCAAGCAGAAGAACATCATAAAGAGAAGAGCAGAAATCTATGAAGTTGAAAACCGAAAAGGAAAATATAGATCAGTGAAACAAAAAGCTGGTTCTTTGAAAAAATCAGTGAAACTCTGGTGATGATTACACAAATCTACACATGTGACAAAATGGCACGGAACTATACACACACATTTTAACAATGTCAGTTTCCTGGTTTGGATATTGTGCTATAATTATGTAAGATGTAATCACTGGAGTAAACTAGGTAAAGGGCTCATGGGACTTCTCTGTACCATCTTTGCAACTTCCTGTGAATTCATAATAACCTCAAAATTAAAAAAAGAAATTTGAAAACATCTGTTCAACTAAAAACATTGTTTATTTTACAGTCTTATATGAATTTCTCACAGGAAAACTACAGGGTACTAAGATAGTTTATAACAAGTGGACCCTATTTCTTCATCTGTTCTTAATATTACACAGTTCCTCGACCTTCTAAGAACCTACTCACCTTTCTCTGAATGTTAATTTGTCAATGTCCTTCTTAAATAGTGATACCCAGAAGGAGACACCCTGCTTCAGATAGGATTTCATTCTCTTGTTCTAGGCACAATCCATTTATTAATGTGGCCACAGTCTTCTTTCACTCTTTAAGTAGCCACAGCACACATACTTGCAACATTTTTAGTCTTTTTTTTTTTTGAGTTGGAGTCTCACTCCGTCGCCCAGACTGGAGTGCAGTGGCGGCTCCCGGCAACCGCAGCCTCTCCTGCTGGGCTCCGGCGATCCTTCCGCCTCAGCCTTCCGAGTAGCCGGTATTACAGGCATGTGCTACCACGCCCGGCTGATTTTTTATTTATTGTAGAGATGAGGTCTCACTGCCCAGGCAGGTCTCGAACCCGCGGGCTCAGGCAATCCACTCACCTCAGCCTCCCAAAGGCGCGGGATTACAGGCTGAGCCACCGAGCCCGGTTCAACATTTTTAGTCTTATAGCCAAATACAACTTTCAGATCCTTGTACATACATGGAAAAATATGTTCACCATTAGTACTTATATTAATCATGAGCCTAAATGGAAGATCTGTCATTCATTCTTGTGAGATTTCATCTTGTTAAATTCAATCCAGCTTTTTCCCAGTCATCAAGGTAGTTTTCAAACTCGATTTACTTTTCTATAATGAGGACTATCTTTATATTGTGAGTCAGTTGTAGATATGTCAGTACCTTTATCTCAGTCACTGCTACTGAAAATGCCAAACAGTACAAGGTTCAATAGCCATAAAGGTATGCTGGTCTGATCTTCAAGAAAAAATTTACCATTCAACTGCTAGGAGCAAAGTTAGCTAATAGCCTTTAGTTGTTAATGACTTTAGGCTAAGCCTCAGCTTTTTTTTTTTTAACTGTGGTTAAAAAAAAAAGTTCCACATAATCTGAGATTTACCCTCTTAACAATTTTTTAAGTGTATAGTACAGTATTATTGACTATAAACATAATGCTGTATAGAAGAACTCTAGAACTTTTTCATCTTGCATAACCAAAACTTTACCTATTAAACAGCAACTCTTCCACTTCCGATTCCCTCCAGTCCTTGGCAACTACCATTCTACTTTCTGTTTCAATGATTTTGACTTCTTTAGATACTTGATAGAAGTGGAATCATGCAGTATTTGTCCTTCTTGTGACTGGATTGTTATACTAAGCATAATGTCCTCCAGGTTCATTCATGTTGTACCATGTGATAGAAGTTTTCTTTTATAGGGCTGTATAATATTCCTGTGTGTGTGTGTGTGTGTGTGTGTGTGTGTGTGTGTGTGTGTGTGTGTGTGTGCGTATACAAATATATACTGTACCACATTTTCTTTATTCATTCTTCTGTTGATGGACATTTAGGTTATTCCCACCTCTTGGCTACTGTGACTAATGCTGCAATGAACATAGGAGTGCAAACATCTCTCCAAGATCCTGGTTTCAATTCTTTTGGACAATACCTAGAAACAGGATTGCTAGATTATATGTTAGTTCTATTTTGAATTCTTTGAGAAAACTCCATACTGTTTTCCATAACAGCTGCATCATTTTACATTCCTACTAATATTCAAAATTTTTCAACATCCTTATTTATGCTTGCTATTTTCTGGTTTTCTTTTTTTAATCATGGTCATTCTAACGAGGCAATTGTCTCATTGTGATTTTAATTTGCATTTTTCCTAATGATTAGAGACGTTGAACAGCTTTTCATACACTATTGGACATTTGTATGTTTTCTTTTGAGAAATGTGTATTCAAGTCTTTTGCTCATTTTAAAATTGGATTATTTGGGCTTTTGCTATTGAGTTGTTGATATTTTGAATACTAATCTCTTATCAGATATATGGTTTGAAAATATTTTCTCTCATTCCATAGTCTTCTCACTCTGTTTATTATTTCCTTTTCTGTGCAAAGCTTTTTAGTTTGATATAGTCCTACTTGTCTATTTTTGTTTTTGTTGCCTATTTTTGGTGTCATATTCAGGAAATCTTATTGCTGAGATAAATGTCATGAAGATTTTCCCCTATCTTTTCTTCTAGGAATTTTACAGTTTTAGGTTTTATGTTTAATTCTTTAACCTATTTTGAGTTGATTTTTGCAAATTTATTCTTCTGTATATGGATATCCGGTTTTCCCAACACCATTTGTTGAAGAGACTGTCCTTTCTCCATTGTATTTTGTTGGTACTCTTGTTGAAGATCAGTTGACATGTATGCATGAGTTTATTTCTGGGCTCTCTATTCTGTTCCATTGGTCTATATGTACGTCTTTATGCCAGTACCATGCTGTTCTGATTATTATAGTTTTATAATATGTTTTGAAATAAGTAAGTGTGAGGTCTCCAGCTTTGTTTTTCTTGCTCAAGATTGTTTTGGCTATTGGGGGTCCTTCATGGCTGCATATGAATTTTAGGATTTTTTTTTTCTTAGAAATATTGTCTTCCGTTAGCCGGGCTCGGTGGCTCAGCCTGTAATCCCGCGCCTTTGGGAGGCTGAGGTGAGTGGACTGCCTGAGCCTGAGGGTTCGAGACCCGCCTGGGCAGCGAGACCTCATCTGTACAATAAATCAAAAAATCAGCCGGGCATGGTAGCGCATGCCTGTAGTTCCGGCTACTCGGAAGGCTGAGGCGGAAGGATCGCCGGAGCCCAGCAGGTCGAGGCTGCGGTTGCCGGGAGCGGCCACTGCACTCCAGTCTGGGTGACAGAGTGAGACTCCGACTCAAAAAAAAAAAAAAAAAATTGAAGGCACACCAACACACACACACCCTGTGTTTATGAATTGGAAGACAATATATATATATATATATATATATATATATATATATCCTTCCGCCTCAGCCTTCCAGTAGCTGGAACTACAGGCGAGCGCTACCACACCCGGCTCATTTTGATTTATTGTACAGATGAGGTCTCGCCAAGTTGCCCAGGCAGGTCTCGAACCCGCGGGCTCAGGCAATTCACTCACCTCAGCCTCCCAAGGCACGGGATTACAGGCTGAGCCACCGAGTCCGGCATCACTTTTCGTTTTGTTGTTGATTTTTGGTTTCATTTCATCGTGATCAGAAAAGATACTTGGTATGACTTCAATCTTCTTAATTTAAGACTTGTTTTTGTGATCAAACATGTGATCTGTTCTGGATAATGTTCTGTGTGCTTAAGAAGTATGTGTATTATCTTGCTGTCGGTTGGCATGTTCTGTATATATCTGTTAGGTATATTTGGTCTACAATGTTGTTCAAGTTCTCTGTTTCCTTACTGATCTTCTATCTGGATGTTCTATCCATTATTTTTCTTTTCTTTTCTTTTCGAGTTGGAGTCTCAGCCACCACAGCCTCGACCTGCTGGGCTCCGGCGATCCTTCCACCTCAGCCTTCCAAGTAGCCGGAACTACAGGCATGCGCTACCACGCCCAGCTGATTTTTTGATTTATTGTAGAGATGAGGTCTCGCTGCCCAGGCGGGTCTCGAACCCGCGGACTCAGGCAATCCACTCACCTCAGCCTCCCAAAAGCGCGGGATTACAGGCTGAGCCACCGAGCCCGGCTTCTATCCATTATTGACAGTGGGACATTGAAATTTCCTACAATTATCATGTTGCCATAAATTTCTCCCTTAAGTTATGTAAATGTTTTTTAGGTGCTCTGATGTTGGCTGTATATATATTTGTAATTGTTATATATCTTCCTGGAAAATTGACCCTTTTATCATTGTATAATGTCCTTCTTTGTCTCTGGTGACACTTTTTGACTTAAAGACTATTTTGTCAGTTTGTAAGTATGGCTGTCTCTGCTCTTTCATTTACCATTTGTATGGAATATCTTTTTCTATCCTTTCACTTTCAGCCTATGTGTGCACTTAAATCTAAAGCCAATCTCTTGTAGATATAATATATAGCTGGATCTTTTTTAAAAAAGAAACATTGAGTCATTCTATATTTTTTAATTGGAGAGTTTAGTTCATTTGCATTTAAAGTAATTCTTGATAGAGAAGGACTTACTATTGCCATTTTGATAACTATTTTGTTTGTCTTGTAGCTCTTTTATCCATTATTTTCCTCTCCTGCAGTCTTCCTTTGTATTTTGTTGATATTTTTCATAGTGGTATGCTTTAATTCCTTTTTTATATCTTTTATAGGTATTTTCTTTGTTGTTACTATGGAGCATGCATAAAACATCTTATAGTTATAACAATCTGTTTTAAGCTGATAACAACTGAGCTTCAATTACATACAAAAACTCTACACTTTTACTTTCCTCCTTTGTTACTGATGTCACAAGTTACAGCTTTTTGAATTGTGTATCCATTAACATATTTTTATAATAATAGTTTTCTTATGCTTCTGTCTTTCAACTTCTAAACCAGAATTTAAAGTGACATACACACCACCATTACTGTATTACAGTGTTCTGTATTTGCTCATATATTTACATTTACCAGCAAGCTTTATACTTCCATATGATTTTGTGTTGTTGTTTAGCATCTTTTCATTTCAACTTGAAGGACTCCCTTTAGCATTTCTTTTAAAGCAGATCTAGTAGTGATGAACTCACTTACCTTTTGTTTATCTGGGAAAGTCTTTATTCCTCCTTTGTTTTTGAAGGACTGTTTTGATGGTATAGTATTCTTTGTTTTTTTGACTTGGAGTCTCACTCTGTTGCCCAGACTGGAGTGCAGTTGCATGCTCCCAGCCAGCGCAGCCTTAACCTACTAGGCTCCAGTGATCCTTCTGCCTCAGCCTTCCAAGTGGCCGGAACTATAGGTGCATGCTACCACACCCAGCTAATTTTTTATTTATTGTAGAGATGAGGTCTCGCCAAGTTGCCCAGATGGGTCTCGAACCCATGGGCTCAGGCAATCCACTCGCCTCAGCCTCCCAAAGTGCTGGGGGATCATCCCACTCTCTTATGACTTGCAAATTTTCTGCTGAGATATCTGCTGAGAGTCTTATGGAGATTCCCTCAAATGTGATGAGGTCTCTTTGACTTTTGACAATTTTATTACAATGTGCCCTATTTGGGGTCCATTGGGCTTTTTGAATTTTTGTGTCCTTTTTCATCACCAGGTTTAGGTAGTTTTCAGCCATCATTTCCCTAAATAAACTTTCTGCCCCTTTTCTTTCTCTCTGTCTTTTCCTTCCTTTGATTAGGTCTTTTTCCTCTTGTTTCTTTGTATTTCTCATAACTTTGTGTTTATAATTATGCATTTTTTTAAAAAGCCCTTCTAGTCTTTATGAACTGATTTCATACAGGGAAAGATCTTAAACATTCAGCCTGACCAGATTCTGGGGACCTCTCAAACATGTTTTGTGGATGTGTCTTCTCTGGATTGTGCAATTAGATTCTTAATTAGAGAAATTTAGTGTTTTTGTTTTTTGAGATTTTTTTATTCAGGAGCTCATAGTCTCTAACTCTCTGGTGTCTTTCTCTTGTACCATGGGCCGTCTGGAACAGCAGCATGTCTCACTGCTCTTCTTTGTTCTCCACAGGCCCTAGGCATCTGAGTCCTGTCCGTGCTCTGAGACAGGCAAAACAGAAACCAGGTCCTTGGGCATTCCTCTGAAAAGCTGGAGCATTGGACATATGGTCCACCCTTCCCTTTCCCCACAGAAGGAGAAGCCACCAAGCTGTATTGGCCTCTATCTGCTGTACTGTGGGTTTTCTGGAGTAACAGCAGGCCACCCAGCTCTTTTTTGTTCTCAGTAGCTCCCAAGCATCTAGAGTGTTCTGTGTCCTGTCAGCACTCCAAGATAGGCAAGACAAAAATCAGTGCTGCGGGAAGCTCCTTATAAACCATAATGCTGAACACATACTCCATTTTTCTCTTTCTCCCTCAGGGAAAGACCATCAAGCTGTATTGGCCTCTGTCTGCTATTCTAGGGGTGGAAGGTCCTCTGGAGCAATAGCATGTTGCCTATCTCTTCGTTATCAGCAGCCCCCAGGCATCTTGGGTCTGCTGAGTCCTGTCAGTGCTCTAAGACAGGTAAGACAAAAGTCAGTACCTCAAGCAGCACCCCTCCCCCACTGCCGAAAAGTCAGAATTTTGGATGAAGAGGGATTAGATTTATTCTTCATTATCACCACCATCTGGAGGTAATATTAGAGTGTTTATTACCACAGGGCTCCATTAACTGAAGTCCCTGAGCTTGTGAGGCCCATGATAGGTGCACCTGAGAGAAACCCAACTCCTTGTGGCACCTGCTCATGAATGCTAAGCCTATTATTATTGTTAGGTACTGGTTGTAAAAATGAAAAATATTATTTATCCCCTCTGGTAACGAATGACTCGTATTTCTCTGACCTAACCTGTGCCAATTCTCAATGAAGCTCAAAATGGCTTAATTAGTAATGCCATTCTGGAAGCATTGGTATTATAATAGAACACTATTTGTGGCATGTCTAATGATCCTCCATCTGTCCCTAGATCCATGACATTCACCACCTAACTGCTACAGCATCTACTTTTGCTGACATAAGCAACATTCTGTAGTATAATCTCTATAGCAATGGGCAACAACATGACACAGGCTAATAACCAGCCTTAACTTTACCCAGAATGGCAGCAGTGTTCTTGCCTTTGTTTTGCTATTATTTCTCCTGTTAGCTACATTTAAAGTTTAATTTTCTTTCATGAGCCACTTTCAAATGAGCTACACGTTGCTTCAAATTTTTAAAAATTATTTTACTTTTAAAAGTTTCAGCCGGCCTCGGTGGCTCAGTCTGTAATCCCAGCGTTTTGGGAGGCTGAGGTGAATGGATTGCCTGAGCCCACGGGTTCGAGACCCACCTGGGCAACTTGGCGAGACCTCATCTCTACAATAAATCAAAAAATTAGCCAGGTGTGGTAGCACGTGCCTGTAGTTCCAGCTATTCGGAAGGCTGAGGCGGAAGGATCGCCGGAGCCCAGCAGGTCGAGGCTGTGGTGGCCGGGAGCGGCCACTGCACTCCAGTCTGGGCGACAGAGTGAGATTCCAACTCAAATAAAATAAAAAATAAAAATAAAATAAAATAAAATTTTCAGACAGGAAAATGGGCATTTTTCTTTGGTGTACAACTCTTTGAATTTTAAACCAAATATATGTGTGTGTGTGTGTGTGTGTGTGTGTGTGTGTGTGTGTGTATTTGTAACTACCAACAGAATAAGAATATTGAATAGTTCCATCACTACAAAAAAACTCCCTCATGCTGCCCCTTTATAGTCAAACCCACCTACATCAAACACCATTAATCTGTTTCTGTCTCTATAATTTTGTATTTAGAGGAATGTCATATAAGTGGAATCATCCAGTTATGTACCCTTTTGAGATTGGCTTCTTTCACTTAGTATAATGCCTTTGAAATTCATTCAAGTTATTGTGTGTATTAATAGTTTATTTCTTTTTATTACTGAGTAGAGTTCCATTATTATGGATATGTCACACAGAGGACAATTGAGCTGCTTCCAGTTTGGGACAAAAACAACAGAGAGTATATAAAAATTCATGTAGAGGTCTCTGTGTGAACACATGTTTTCATTTCTCTAGGGCGGAGGTTGGAAAACTTTCTATAAAGGCCCTCAATAAACATTTTAGACTTTGTGGGTCATATATAGTCTCTGTCACATTTTTTTTTAAAAGCAATTCTTTAAAAGTAAAACTAAAAAGCACTCTTGGCCTGCGGGTCATATGAAAGCAGATCATTGGCCTGTTCTGTCCTGCTTGTCTTAGTTTGTTGACCCTTGCTCTAGGGTAAAAACCTAGAAGTAGGATTATTAGGGCATATGACAAGTGTACATTTAACTTTATAAGAAACCGGTGCACTGGTTTCCAGAGTGCTGTATCATTTTGCATTGCTCTCAGCAGTGTGTGAGAATTCTAGTTGCTGTATATCCTTCACCGCATTTGGTTTTGTCACTGTTTTGTGGTTCTTTTTTGGTAGCCATTCTAATATGTGTGTGGTGGTATCTCATTAAGATTTTGTTTTGCATTTCCCTAATAACTAATGATGCTGAGAATCTTTCATATGATTTTTTTGCCATTTATGTATCTCCTTTGGTGAAGGTCTGTCTGTGTCTTTTGCCTGTTTTCTAATTCATCTTTTTTCCTGTTTATTAAGTTTTCAGAGTTCTTTATATAGTCTAGATATGAATCTTTGATCAGATATGTGGTTTGTGAATACTCTCCCCCAGGCTGGAACTTGTCTTTTCATCCTCTTAACAGGCTCTTTCATAGAGAAAATTTTTTAAAATTTTGATGAAGTTCAATTTATCAATTTTTTCTTTTATGGATTGTGTTTTTGCTGTCAAGTCTAAGAATGCTTTTGCTAGCTCTAAATTCTGAAGATTTTCTCACACTTTATTCTAAATGTTTTACAGCCCATGTCCCATTTTGAGTTAATCTTTGTGTGAGATGAGAGGTTTAGGTTGAGATTTTTTTCCCTAAGGAAATACAATTGCTCCAGCACAATGTTGAGAAGACTATTTTTCCTCCATTGAATTGCTTTTGTACCTCTGTCAAAAGTCAGTTGTTTACATTTATCTGTAGCTCTCTTTCTGGGTTCTCCATTTGGTCCCATTCATCTATGTGTTTATTAATCTACATGTCTATTCCCCTGCAAAATATCACATAGTTTTTATTGCTGTAGCTAGATAGTAAGTCTTTTTTTTTTTTTTTTTGAGTTAGAGTCTCACTCTGTCACCCAGACTAGAGTGCAGTGGCCGCTCCCGGCCACCGCAGCCTCGACCTGCTGGGCTCTGGCGATCCTTCCGCCTCAGCCTTCCAGGTAGCTGGAATTACAGGTATGTGCTACCACGCCCGGCTGATTTTTTGATTTATTGTAGAGATGAAGTCTATGCCAATTTGCCCAGGTGGGTCTCGAACCCTCGGGCTCAGGCAATCCACTCACCTTGGCCTCCCAAAGCACAGGATTACAGGCTGAGCCACCAAGCCCGGCCTTATAGTAAGTCTTAAAATCAAACTGTGTGGTTCCTCCAACTTTATTCTTCTTTTTCAACATTGTTTTAACTATTCTAGTTTCTTTGACTTTCCATATACATTTTAAAATCAGTCTGTTTATATCTTTAAAAAGCCTGCTGGGATTTTCATTAGAATTATCTTGCAACTATAAGTCATTTTGGGGAATTGACATCTTTTCTATGTTGAGCCCTCCGATTCGTGAAGACAGTATGTCTCTCCATTGATTTATGTCTTTGACTTATTCCATCCGCTTTTTACAGTTTTCAGCAGATCCTTTATATTATTTGTTCATTTATACCTGGGTATTTCATTTTTGGAGCTATGTAAATGGTATATTTTTAAAATTTGGTTTCCAAATTTTGTGTGTGTGTGTGTGTGTGTGTGTGTGTGTGGTGTATGTATGAGGAGGGAATTATCTTTTGGGGGCAGGCCCCTTGTAGTACAGGCTTCCTCTGCTAGGTAAATGTTCTAGGAACCCAACAGCATCAGTGTACCAGCTAGCATTGTTGTGAGAGGCTTCCTTTGGCTTCAGTGAATTTTTTTTTTTTGGAAAGTCTTTCAACATGTTTGCCCAGTTCATGATGGGTGATTTACGAGCACACCTGCCCACACCGTGCTGAGTGTTCAGCAATTTTTGACCCCAAACGGTATGACCCTATGCCCCACCTCCCTATTCATCTGGCTCCCCCAGATGAAAAAAGTCCCCAAAGGAAAACGTTTTGTTAGCGTGGAAGAGATGAAACCAAAAGGCATCAAAATTGATGAGTTCAAAAACTCTTTTGAGCAGCGGAAAAAGCATCTTGATAGGTGCATTGCGTCAAACAGAGAGAACTTTGAAGGTGACTAAAGTTTAAACATGTAAGAATAAATGCACAATTTTTAATAAATAAATTCCAAGTTTTTTGGTGTCCCCCCTCGTATACATATATATTCTTTAATTAATTTATTTGTTTTAGAGACAGGGTCTTATTTTGTCACCCAGGCTAGAGTTCAGTGGACGATCATAGCTCACTGTAACCTTGAACTCCCAGGCTCATGGGACCCTCCCACCTCAGCCTCCTGAGTTGCTGGAACTGCAGGCACATGCCACCACACTCAGTTAATTTTTTACTTTTTAATAGAGAGTGAGTCTTACTATGTCGCCCAGACTATTCTCAAACTCCTGGGCTCAAGTGATATTTCTACCTGATCCAATTTTTTTTTTTTTTTTTGAGTCGAAGTCTCATTCTGTCACCCAGGCTGGAATGCAGTGGCATGGTCATGGCCACCGCAGCCTTGACCTGCTGGGCTCAGTTGAGCCTTCTGCCTCGGCCTTCCAAGTAGCTGGAACTATAGGTGCACACCACCACATCCACCTAATTTTACAATTTTATTGTAGAGACGAGGTCTCTTCAAGTTACTTAGGCTGTTCTTCAGACCCTGGGCCCAGGCACTCGTCTCACCTCCGCCTTCCAAAGTGCTGGGATTACAGTTGTGAGCCACCGCACCTGACCCAGGTTGTTTTTATTTAGAAACTTGGTTACAAAATTATTAGTTTACAGAAATCTTGTTTGTTAACCTTGTATCCTGCAACCTTGCTGAGCTTCCTTGTTAGTTCTAGAATTTTTTGTATGTGGATTTCTTAGAATTTTCTCCATAGACAATTATTCTGCCTGTGAATAAGGATAGTTTTATTTCTTGCTTTTCAATATGTACATCTTTTATTTATTTATTTTTATCTTATTACACTGGCTAGGATGTCCAGTATGAAGTGGAACAGAAGCTGTGACAGTGTATTTCCTTGCCTTTTTCCCAATCTTAGAAGAAAAACTTCAATCGTTCATCATGAACAATGATGTTTGCTGTAGGAGTTTTTATAGATGTCTTTTTTTATGTTGAGAAAGTTTCTATCTATTCTTAGTTTACTGAGAGTTTTTTGTTTTTTAATGATTAGATATTGACTTGACAGATGCTTTTTCTGCATCATTTGATATGATCATATGGTTTTTCTTCAATAGCCTGTTGATACAATGAATAAAGTTGGTTTTTGCACATTGAATGAGTCTTGTATTCCTGGAATAAACATGATTTGGTTATAGGGTATTATTTTCTTCACATATTGCTGAATTGAGTTACTAATGTTTGCTTGTATCTGTGGTCAAAATGGATTTTAATATGTCTTTTTTCTCTCTCAATGTCTATATCTAGTGCTGGTATCATGGCACTATTGCCTTCATAAAATGAATTGGAAGGTATTCTTTTCTATTTTCTGGAAGAGATTGTGTAGCATTAATATTATCTGTTCTTTAAATGTTTGGTAGAATTTTCCAGTGGAACAACCTGGACTTGAAACTTTCCTTTTTAAAGGGGCATTTAGCTATAAATTTAGTTTCTTTAATAGTTATTGGACTAATAATAATTTTAAAAAGCTAACATTTGGTGAAAGCACAGAATTTAGAACCAAAATTTATCTCGTTTAATCCTCTTGGCAACATTTTGGGGTAAGTATTAGTATCCCATTTCTGTGGGCTAAAGTGGTTTTGTAACTTGTCTGAGATCACATAGCTAGTGAATGGCAGAGCCTGGATTCAAACACAGGTCTGTCTTACTCCAGAGAATATATTCTTAATTATCATCTTTGTGTTTTCCTCTCTGTAAACAACCCAGATACAACAAGAAGAATGAGAAAGAGAAACTAGAATTTCAGTGAGAGTAGGAGGTAGCTATAACCTGAAATTACAATGACTACAAGAGAGGCTTGGTACAATGAGGATGGAGTGGAGGTCAGGGAGGAGTCCAAGAAAGGATACCTGCTCTTCTGGTAACAGGCACACAGCCAGGGCAGAGTCCTGTAGGGCAAATGGCACACCACTGTGGACCAAATCAGTAACACTTGACTTGCCCCATTGTGAACAGGCACACAGAGCTCAAGACAGAAATGGAGAAGACATAGAAATGAAGGCCGTACTAGAAACAGCCAAAACGGAAAACAGATCCAGTCAAAAGTAAAGAGCAAACCCCAGTCATCAGCATAGAAGGAAGGCTTTTAAAAGTGAACAGACGGGCTCGGTGGCTCAGCCTGTAATACCGCGCCTTTGGGAGGCTGAGGTGAGTGGATTGCCTGAGCCCGCAGGTT